>ML681995.1:27089856-27156738 GCA_007922195.1 Podocnemis expansa
CTCCAGCCGCGCGCCGGGGCCGCGCCCCCAGGTTTGGGGGCAGTGGGGGCTTTAAAGCCCCCCGGGTGAGGCGCCCTGCGGCGCCTCACCTGACGGGTGCCTTCAGCCCCTGCAGGCACCTGCCGGGTTAGGCGCCCAGCCGCGCCTTACCCTGCTGGTGCCTGCAATCCCCTCCCCTGTCGAAATAGCAGGTCCACTGGACCTGCTATTTCGATGCCTTATTTCGAGGACAAAGTTTTTTGTCCTCGAAATAAGTTGTTTCGAAATAAAGAGTTATTTCAAAACAGCTTGTTTCGAAACAAGCCCTCCCCGTGTGAACATAGTCAAAGATTAACAGTCCTTTCCAGAACTTATAGTGATGTAGGAAGAGAGGGCAAGAGAAGAAAAACTGCAAGAATGGCCAACCCTAATCTTCTGAGTATATTCTACCTTTCTCATATGTTATCAGCTATATACGTTCTATTACTTATGGGAAACGTTCAAAGGAAAAACACTTAACACTCCAAAAAGTACAAGAACAGCATAAGTAAGTATATCTAACGTCACCAACCCAAAGAAAATAGAAATTCTAGAGTACTGTTTGTAGTAATAGCCTTCTCTAACAGGTCAGCCATAAGTTTGTCTTTTACCCCTTGTCCTTAGAAAGGATGTTTTCAGATTGTAAACTCTCTTATTTATGGTCAAGTCAAGAATATATATGTGTTGCTAGTCAAAATAACCTGATGGGTTACTGGGAATACAACTTCATCTCTAATCTTCACAAATTCTCAGTTGCATTCATTGCTGGTGTAAGTCTCTACAGCAGTGGTTCCCAACCAGTGTGCTCTGGCACACTGGTTTGCTGTGGTAACACCCAAAGTGTGCTGTGAGCATCCCCGAGAGCTGGGGTTAAAGTTCCCTCCTTGCTCAGCTCAGCCATGTGGGCTGTGCTGGGCTGGGAAAAGTCAGGGGTTAAAGTAAGAGGGAAGGCACCGGAACACAGGGCCACCGCCCCCAGGCTGCTCTGCCTGAGCACTTTTTTCATGCTCAGGCAGGGCAGGAGTTTTTAAAACTCCTTGCCTGGGGGAACCAGAAGCCTGGGTCTCCGCTGCAACTGGAGACCCTGGTGGTGTCCAGCCCCAGCTCTGAGCCTGCCCACAGACCTCCTTGGAGCCACGCTGTGGCCCACCAGGGGTCCAAAGACCACAGGCTGGGAACCACTGGAATAGATTGCAAATTCACTTTTGTTTCTTCAGTAACCAGTTCTGATCTTTTATACCTACAACTTATAATTGCATAAAATCTATTTTTCTGTAGCAAATACATCTGTGTTATATTTTTCTGAAAACAGTGTGTTTTGTGTGAAGTGCTTGGGAAATGTATTTAAGTTACAAAAGCATGTCCACTTCCATTTGAAGAAGTGGCAAACTGAATAATGAACTTACTCTGGCCAGGTTTCTGACCACTGCAGGATGGAGAATCTGGGAGTAATTAGCTGGTGCATGAGTGGATGGGGAAAGCATTCATGTAATACAAGTGGGTGCCTGTGAATGGCTGTGCAAGTGCCATACCTGCTAAAGCAGGGGTCAGCAACCACTCCTGGCACACAACCCAATTCAGAATGACATGCTGCTCTCTCTGTGGTGCTGCTGAAATTGCCACCCCTACTGCCAAAAACTGGTCTGTGCAGCTTCTTTCAATGGTTGCGGGGGGAGGGGGGTTGGAGATGGTGTAGTCCCCAGGCATGGTGCCGAAAGCAGCTCTGGGCACCCTCAGCTGGAAGAACAGAAAGAAGCCACCTGAAGCAGCTTTGGGTGGCATGTCTGGGCACTCCCCCTATCTGCTGCCACAAGAAGCTGCTCAAAGAGTGTCTTCTGGCAACAGGGGGGCACTCCAGCTGTGGCTGTTGCTGAATTCTCTGGCAGTGGACACTTCCTCTTTCGGCGGAGGGGGCTGCTGGCATCAGCTGAGGGCCAGGGAGACTTGTTTTGGAAACCTCTCCAATTTATCAACATCCTCCTCAAATCATGGACACCAGAACTACTCCAGCTCCTGCTGCACCCATATCAAATAAATAGGTTAAATAGCTTCTCAGCTTCTACTTGAGATATTAATGTAATCCTCTGGAACATAAATAAGGGTCTTTATATTTAACCAGAGTCACACTGAGAATTCATGTTCAGCTAACTATCCACCACAACCCTCAAATATTTTTCAAAGTCACTGCTTCCTAGGATAGAGTCCCCCATTGCATATATATAACTCACATTCTTTGGTCCTTGATATTATACACTTACATTTAGTGGTATACAACTCTAACTGATTGTACCCAGTTTATGAAGTGATGTAAGCCAGGCTAAGAGCTTAAGTCACGTCTGAGCCAATCTTATTCCACAGCTAACATCTAGGGCTAGTCTTCACTGAAAGTGGCAAATTCACTGCCATCAGATCAATCTTCCCAACTGACTGACTGGGTCTGTGAAGACCTGCTCAACCAATCAGGAAGTCAAATTCTGAAGATCACCGCAGCATCTGGAGTAGTGCTGAGTTGAAGGGAGAGCATTTCCCTTTGACTCAGTACACAGAAGACACCGTGGTAAGTAGTTGAAGGGAGATACGGAAGATACTTTAAGGCATATTTAACCTTTGACTGCTGCTGAAATACTGCTTTGGTGTAGATCTGTCCCTAAGATGCTTAGCTCTTCCACCCTTACCTAACTTTTCAGGGATATATTTTCTTTTTATATAGTATTTAAAAATAACCCCAACATGGAGAAAAACAAACAACAATAGCAGTCCTCATGGGGTTTTTTTTGGCAGCAGCTACTTTAATTCAGCTCAGACAGAGAAGCAACTGCTCCTGAGTAAATTATGGCAACTGTAACTTCTGTGCCTTTGTGGGAGCATTTTCTGCTGTTTGATTATTGCTGAGACCTCCTTACTGCTCAGGGGTCAGGTCCTGGGGCCAGTTTTGTTCAACATTCTTACTAACGAGCTGGATGATGGGATAGATCAGTGTTTCCCAACCAGTGTGCCACAGCACACAGATGTGCCATCAGGTCTGAGCATGTGTGCCACAACAATTTTTGAAAAACTACTCAAAGAGCTCTGGATTGGCTCATTAGCTCATGAATAAAATGAGTTCATTTGGAAAGTATATGGTGGTGTGCCTCACATTAATTAAAGGTAGCAAGGTGTGCCATGGCAGAAAAAATTTTGGGAACCACTGGGATAGATAGTTAATGGTGGGTTGTTTAACACAATAAACAGAGCAATGTTGACATCAAAGCTGGAGTCTTTGTGTGTTTAGTAAGGACCAAGGAGTGTTGAAGCAGGGAAGGCAGTGTTCATCTTCTACAAGTGGGGGCTTGTCCAGGAGCCAGCAACAGTAGATGGCAGCCCAGGGTGGAGGACACACTGCTATGGATTACCATGCAGCAAGACCAGATGCATTGGGCATTCCAAACCTTCCAGCAGACCCACCAGCTGGAGAGGCAGAGGCTACTCACTTAGGAGGCTGAGCAACAGAAGGCTCTGCAAAACTTCATCAGGGAGCAGGCCCAAATGCAGCAGCAGATCCTATGACAAATGGTGAGTCCTGTGGTGGTGGAGGGCAACCAAGCCCCGGGTCTTGGACTTTGTAAAATGGGCCCAATAGAGGAACCAGATTCTTTCCTGAGCACCTTAGAGTGGGTGGTCATGGGTGCAGGATGGGACAAGTCCACATGGGCCTTACCAATAGCTCCATATCCAGCTGGAGAGGTCTAGGTAGCTTGTATGGCCCTCAGTGAGGTGCAGGCCAAGGATTATGAGGCTGTAAAAGCCCTAGTTCTGCATAGAAGGTGCTTATGTGTAGAAAAGTACTGACAGAAGTTCCACGCAGCTTGATGGATGGGAAGTGTGCAGCGCTGGGCTTTTGCCCAGAGACTCATAGACTGGGGGACATGTTGGTTGTGACCTGATACCCAGAAGTGGGAAAAATGGACATTTTATGCTTGAGCAGTTCATTCTTAGCCTGCCAGAGACCCTGCGTGCATGGGTTAAGAGGCATCAACCAAGATCATTGCATGCTGCAGTGAAACTGATGGAGGAGTATGTGGAGATGGACTTTTCCGAGACGGGGGGGCTAACCGGAAGATCCGAGGCCCCAAAGGCCCCAGACTCAGGGGGTATATCCACACAGGCTTCTTATTTCAAAACAATAGAGGTTGTTTTGAAATAAGAACCGGCATGTCCACACGACGCACCGTTATTTCGAAACAACGGAACCCGTTGTTTCCAAATAACGGCCGTTATTTTGAAACCGTTAAACCTCGCGTCTAATTGAGATAGCCGTTGTTTTGAAACAACCGTTTTGAAACAACGGCGTTTGGACATGTTGTTTTGAAACACCACCGTTGTTTCGAAACAACACGTCCGAACGGCCTTGTTTCGAAATAACCATTTTGAAACAATGGCTATTTCGAAAGCAGGCTTTCCCTTAATTCGAATTAACAAACTGTTAATTCAAATTAACTTGTTTCAAAATAAGGACTTTATTTCAAAATAACTCATTTCAAAATGGGTTATTTCAAAATAATGATGTATGTGTGGACATAGCCAGGGAGAGTACCAAGTGGGCGATCTCTGGGAAGAAGGAGCAGCACCATTATACTTCAGGAAAGATTGGTGGGTTTGTCTGCTGGCAGTGTGGCAAGCCTGGCCAGAGAAAGGTGGACTATCCGCAGATGCACTGTGGGTGGGCTGGCTTTTGTGGATGGACAAAGGCTGAGGGGCAGGAAAAGGGGCCTAAATTACCTACCATCCTGGTGAGGGTGAGCAGAAAGGCCCAGAGGGGCCTGTTAGACATAGCTTCTGCCGGTTCTCTAATTGAGAATTGGCTGGTAAAACCCCACTAGATGCTCCCAGGGGAAAGGATGACCCTGAGGTGCTTTCATGGAGACCAAAAATATTGCCTGGTTTCTCAAGTGCCCCTAGAGACAAAGAGCCAACTTAAGTGGAGCAGGGTTGGAGTGGTAGACCGGCTACCTCACCCAGTGGTCTTAAGAATGGATGGAGGCCCACTCCCTCTGAGAGAAGATAGAGGGCAGGGCCCTGGCCATAAGAAAGACTGGGGAGAGCTGAAACAGAGGTAACAGAAAGCCCTGGGAGAAGGATCCCCAGGGAAGGCACTG
Source organism: Podocnemis expansa (assembly GCA_007922195.1). Classification (NCBI taxonomy): domain Eukaryota; kingdom Metazoa; phylum Chordata; order Testudines; family Podocnemididae; genus Podocnemis; species Podocnemis expansa. The sequence goes on from ML681995.1 coordinate 27,095,010, forward strand.
ACCCTGTACAGCTAAACCCAGAAGGGAAGGTGGTGAGAGAAGTCTTAGGACTGTGAGCTGAGACAGGGTAGAAAGGAAAAATGATTCTCCTTGACAACAGAGCCCAGAGGAAAGCAGAAGGACAGGGCCTCTCTGGATTCTTCTGAGCTAGAACAAGGAGTAGGAGAACCCTGGAAGGTGAACCCCAAGTCCCCCCTCAAGGGGAGAGGGACACAGGAACAGAGCCTTCCTGCACCCAGCTGTGACTGGTGCAATGACCTGTGGGCAGAGGTGGATTGGTGGGGGCATCCACTTCCCATGCTGCACACCTTTGGTGGGTGGAAGGTGCCTGATCCCTACCAGAATAAGTCCAAGGTACAGCCCACACCATAGGCAGGACCCCCATGCTCAGATCTCATGGGAAGGAGTCCAAGAGGATGGCTGAGGGGGAACCTGGAGGCTCTTAAGGAGGGAGGTGTATAGCAGGGTGCAGCAGCCAGGCTGGCCTAGCTCTTCTTTAATTAGAGAAAAGGACAGCCAGCTGGGCAGGCTGGCTTACACTCTTGAGTGAGGGCCAGCTGTGAAGGGCTGGGAGGTAAACAAAAGCTCCCAGGGGGAGGCTAAAAAGGGAGGCTAGACAAGAAAGGAAGCTAGGAGGAACAGCCAGCCAAGGGTAAACTGTGGACAACTCGGGTTGAGCTTCCCTGATCTGGCTTGAGCTGGTGGAGCTTCTGGGACTGTGTAGCCTGTGAAGCTATAGATATCTGCTGGTGGGCTGCCTAACAGAATAAAAGCAACACTGGTGGTATCAAAGCTCAGAGTCTGTGGGTACCTGGTAAGGACCAAGGAGCAGCAAAGCACGGAAGATGGTGTGAATCTCTGACAAGAACACTCTTCTATAGATGAATCTCTGCAATGTCCATAAACTGGAAAAAGGCCTCCCTACCAGTGAACATCTGAATGTGAATATTAGCATTATTCCAACCATGGCTCCTAAATCAAGACAGTAATGAGAAATTTATTAGTCAGCAAACACTTACTGTAAGTATGCCATAGTAATCCTCCCCATTTTCTTGGCACTGCTGATATATGTACTCCACTCCCAGGAAAATGTCTCCAAGATTGTATTCATCTATAAAATCAGGCTGCGGCAGCTCTCCTGCTTTCAGATTCTGGAAATACAGAAGCCCTTTCAAAATTTAACATAGGTGAGAAGCTGATTATACAGAATATCCTCAAGGCTTACCAAAGCTAGTACAAAGTAATGAGCTAGGCCAGGGATCAGCAAATGTTAGCCCTTCCTGCCCAACCCTCAGCTAGCCCATGAGCTCTGCTAACTCTGGTCTGTCAACCCTGACTGAAAGATTAGGTCCCCCAGGCTGTGTACACATTCCATTAGAGCAGTGGTTGTCAAACTTTTTTCCTTGGGACCCATCTCTGGATCCCTCTGCCATGTGGTGATCCTCCACTGAAAAAAAGTGGCCCCCCCCCCCCCCCCGAGCAGTGCAGGCCAGCTTGGTGAGCAAGGGGCAGCTGCCACTGTTCCCTTTCTGTGGCTTAAGTCTGAAACCAGCCCAGCTCAGCGAGAATTAGGTTGTTCCTCTCTAGTGGGCATATTTAATGGCAAGGTAAGTTTGGGATGGGGATGCCTCCACTCCAGCTCCCACATGACTCTTGTGCTCCACACTCTCCATTAGTTGGCAGAGAGGTAAGAACTGCATGGGCCACACAGATTGTGTTAGCCCATAACCTAGGCTGGCAGGGCAGTGTATGGAGAAACTCATTCTGGTGCCACTCTGTAGGTAAAATTAAGGCTTCATTTGCCAGGGGTGCTTTTAGTGTGTGAAAAATCCACACAATTTAAAAAATTTATGTAAATTATTCCAGTATATAACTTGAATTAATATCACACACAGCTGCACAAAATTCAGCTATTAGTCCTTTGTCACCTTCTCACGCTGGAACATAGTTGCCCTATTTCCAAGTCTAAAGCTCCTGTTCTTCCTCTGCTCAGTTTATCCACCCCTCAGCTCTCTGTAATCTGGTACCCTTGTTTTTCCCATCAGCACTTTCCCTACATTTCAAAAGGTGTCCATACCATTAGCCCACCCTCTGTTCCCAATTTTCCAGCACTGTATAAATTTTTCCTTTTTGTCTTGTTTTTACTATGAAGTTCCTCATGTCCCACCCCACCTTCAGAATTGCTACTGCGTTCTCCAAGGAATAGGGTTACCAGATACCAAAGCATGAAAAGGATGACAGGGAAGTACAAAAAAAAGGACATGGAGAAAATGTAGTATTAATATAACTATCATAATATTATGTTATGGAAAATGGGTATTGAATGCATGGCAGCATGAAAAAATGGAGAACACGTTGAACGGCAAATATTTTTAGGCACATTAACTGTAAAAGATGTATAATACAAAACTAACAATAAAACTGACTATTGTTATGAATATACAATTTGTGTTGGCAATGTCACGATCGCATTCAATTGACCAGATTATACCTTTCAAAATGGTAAAGCCTTTTCTTGATATTTATCAGCTGAACCCATTTTTGTCAGCAGGCTATCATTGTCAAGAATATAGGACTGAAATTCCTCATGTGACATGGTATTCATGCTATACTGAGTTAATATAATGCCCTTCACAGATTTAACTAATAATCGATTCCTCTCTTTTGTCCATTGATCATTGATAAGAGAGAACCCATTCTACATTGGCATTATGTCCAGGAATGCTGAGGAAAAAAAAAATCAGTAATTTAACAGTTCTGTGATGCAGCCCATGTTCTAGTGTGCTGCTCTATTTTTAGGGAGCCCAGCTCAAGAAGAATTTAGCACTTGAGATATTTCCATTATACTGGTGTAATTACAGCAGGATGGCTGAAGCACTGACAATTTTATTGGTATAGCAAAAACAGAGTCCTGTGTCACCTTATAGACCAGGGATGGCCAAAGTTATGGATCTCAAGAGCCACACAAGTTGATAATTAAACCTTCAAGAGCTGCACTGAGGCATAGATCCATATACTTTTACCTACTCCAAAATTAAGCTTAAATTCATGCACACTTTAATTTTATGTAAAAGCATGGCAAATATGATCCTACCCATGTCAAATTCTAATGATTACTTAAGGTTACCATGAAAACTAGGCCTATACAGTAAGAACTTAGCTCTCACTTAATGTAGAAGACTGCAGGCTAGTGGTGAGTTTTTAAAAATCCCTACCATTCTGCCACTTGCCCCTGTCTCTGAACATGCTGTGCTTCTCCCCCCCATCCCTGACCATACTGCACTTCTCCCCACCTTCCCCAGCATGCTGTCGCTTCTCACCATTCTGACCCCCTCCCAAACCCCCAGACTCTAATGCTGGCTCCCCTAGGCTGACCCCTCCAGGGCCCCCTTATCTGGTTGCTTCAGCAGCTAGGCACATGCTGGGGCTCCCCCCACCCCCCAAGTATGCTCAGGGCAGGAGATTTAAAACTCCAGGGCTAGGGCTGCTTTCCTAAATTGATTTGCCAATGTTCTCCTGTGAGCTGCACTTTTTCATTCAAGAGCCACATGTGGCTCCTGAGCCACAGTTTGGCCACACCTGTTATAGACTAACAGCTCTTCAGGCAAGCTTTTGCAAATAGTAGAATATAAAACAATGAATGTTGCTGAAGAGGAAGAAAGAGACCTGTTGTATTGCCACAGCACACAGAACTGCCCACACCACAACAAAAGTGAGAAGGTAACAGATTGTCTTAAAATGCCCTGGTGAGAAATCATCTCTTGATATTAGACAGTAAGACTGAAAGATGCCCAAAGAACAGCAACAAAAATATCATACCTCTATAATAAAAAAGAATAATGGGATTGGGTCATGTTACAGCATGCCATGTCTTACACTCCCTTGCTTTTATTTTCATCCCATTCTGTAATCTCCTGATCTTCAAAGCATCTGATGAAGTGGGATTTTCTCCTATGAATGCTCATGCGATAAATAAATTTGTTCGTCTAAGTGCCACAGGCCTCCTCGCTTCTTTTGCCATGGCCCAGGATGTTTGCACTGCAATCCCAGGATGTATATGGCTGCAGTTTGGGTGTCTAAACCATGGGCGATTCTAGAGGGGGCCAGGATATGGGGCACACGCCCCCCACCCCAAGTGGGCCCGATCTGGCCACGCATGGGGCTCGAAGCTGCGGAAGGTCCATGCCACTTGTGGGAAACAGCAGAGACAGTCCCTGAGTGGCGGAGACCATCCCTTCCACTTGTGGGAAGAGGCAGCGACTTCCTCGAGCCTCCTGCATGGGGCTTGAAGCCAGGGACGGTTCATGCCGCTTTTTACAAGCGGCAGGGATGGTCTCCACCATTCAGGGACTGTCCCTGCTGCTTCCCACAAGCAGCACAAACCTTCCGCAGCTTCAAGCCCCCTTCAGGAGGCTTGAAGCCATATTGGACCCCGTGCGCAGCAGGAGCCATCCGTGCTTTCTGGAAGTGGCCCAGAGCTGTGAAAGAAGGGAAGGAGAGGGATGGCTGGGCTCGCTCCTGCAGCCCCCTGAGCTGGGAGGGGAATGTGTTCAGCTTGGTTCACTAGTGCTGCTTGTCTATTTTTAGACTGCTGCCCCAGCGTCTGGCAAAAAGCTGGACAAAATGCACTTTTTCTTGAATGCATGGAGGAAGGAGGATGTCAGGACAAAAAGGAGGAGCCGTCCTCCTTTTGTTGGACATCCAGTAACACTACCCAGGAAACACTGCCTTTGCTTCTTGCTTTTCACCCTAACAGTCCACCTGTTTACAAATGCAGTTGAAAAAAGAAGTGGTGGGGGCTGCCCAGGAAACAAACTCCCAGGGAAGTATTAGTTCATCTGCACCACACCACCCCAACGCATTACTACTTACCTGCATATCAACAGGGGAAATCAGTGACTAACTCAAAAGAGTGCTTAGAAGATATGACAGCTTTGCAGAGCATGACTTAGAATGTGGATGGACAGCTTTCTCAATGGCCATCATATAGGGGGAACATTAGCAGCCACCCTACCCCCCAGCAGTACTGGTGTTGAGACTCAGCGCTGGGTCACAACCCAAACTTTGATGACCACTGCATTAGAGACCAGAGTTCTCCTAAATAAATCATAACACCTGTGGTTGTCAACATAGCACAGATGCTATAAACTAGATCTGAACATGACAAAGGAATTCTTCAGCTAATCATTGTTTGCATGAAAAATTATTTCCACTCCTATGCACCAAGGTGGACAATCACATTGTTCTTGTCAGCAAAAATGAATTGGAATCCAAACAGGCACACCTGATGGCAAAGACGTACTTCCAATGGCTTGTCGTTGTATACCCAGTGCCTGGGACTAGCTCAATATCTCAGCATTTTCTCTCTTTAAAATCATCAAAAAGACATTTAGTTATTATCAAAGTTATTTTAGCGACCTGAGATGCTAGTTCACCTAATGTAAATAATCAAACTCCCTAGTGGTTACTTTGAAGATCTAAACACCAGGAAAAAAAAAAAAAAGGCAGAAACATAACAACAGCTAGCTTGGGTCAGACCAATCGTCCATCTAGCCAAGCATCTTTTCTTCTGACAGTGGCCAACGACAGGTGTCTCAGAAGGCAAGAACAGAACAGGCAATCATTAATAACCTGACATCAGGTCCAGCTGCTGCCAGCCACCTTGTTGAAGAAGAATTTCTGAAATATTGAGGAACATGCGTGTGTGTGTGTGTGTGTGTGTGTGTGTGTGTGTGTGTGTGTATATATCTTGGCGGCTGCTGCTTTCATGCATTTAGCATGACATGCAAAGAAAAGTATATAGAACATCTAATGAGACTTGCTGAAGATGCTCTTAAAAAAAAAAAAGCACTCTCTGATAGTCCAGAAACAAGTTGCAAATCACCATCAAGTTTCACAAGGTGTCTGGGATCCCCTGAAGCAACACAATGCCCTCAGATATCACAAAGAGCCACAGCAGTGGAATACGATATTAAATAAATGGTAAAGTATTATTGTGCTTTCTCAATTAACTTGCAAAGAAGTCAGTTGGGTTGTGAAGATCAAGAAAGTAATTGTGGAAAGGAAAAGAAAAATAATACCAAATTTACCTCATGAAAAGGGAAGGAAAGCACATCAGTCGGGACATTTTTTTGCCTGAAGGTACTGTTGAGAAGCTGAATGTTTTTGTTGTTAACACAGATAACACTCAGGTCAAACCGCTGCACATTCAAAATCTTCTGAAGGATTTCAATTCTTCTGCGAAGTGGGATTCTTTTTATGGGGATGACTTTCTGAAGATTTCGAATGACTAAACTCATCTCACTAGAAACTATTCAGAGGATGGCTGAGGTGAGGGACACTGCAAATTAAAAAAAAGAAAAGGACTATTAGGCGGCAGTAGCAACTAATTATTCAGTTATGAGACACTACTGTTGCTTTAGGATCTGGAAAGCATAGGCAAAGATAGCGTGGAGGATAAAATAGGTAATTTTAGAAGCTAACTGCTTTAACCTACAAAAAACAAGCCTCTATAACCAATTGTCAGTCCTCTGTACCACGCAGTCTCCTTGTACGAATTCAAATCCAGAACAAGTAATTCCTGTCAGTAACCACCCTGTCAGTTCCATCACATTCGTTAGGTAAGCTACAACTAACAGAAAGCTGTCTGCATCACATGGGGAATCTCAGTGAAAGCTGGAGGACATGCCACAGCCTGAAACTTCCCCCTCACCTTGGAGTTGAACTCCAGGCCAAGTTTAAAGCTATGAACTGACCAGTATTAGGAGATTTAAGAGTAGTCACCTGAGTAATACTGTCTGTGTCAGCTTTCACGATGCAAGAAATATGCTTAAAGAGTCGTTCTGAAAAGGTAAACAATGATCAGAGGCCTTGAAAAACTCTTACGAAGAGACATGGAAAACAATATTTTTTAACTTAGAAAGGAAACAAGAAAGATAGAAAATTATACAAGCTAAAATTATGTTAAATAATTAAGTTGAAAAATCAGGCATGCCAAAGGTTAGAAAATCCAGAATAAAAGTTGCTAAATCCCTGCAAAATCAAACCAGCTACTTCAGCAAGGGCTCATTCATCTATTCACCCACCAATGTCACATCATACACCAGAAATGCAACGTTGTTGTGCAAAATAATAAATGAACACAAATCTGGCATCATCCATTACAACATTCAAAATCCAATGGGTGAACCCTTCAATCTTCCTGATCACTGCTCCATTTTCAGTATAGAGTGGTGTTGATGTATCCATCCCTAATTTGTACTGTAGTGTCCAGAAAGTGGCTCTCCTGTGTGGAGTGTTCCAGGCTTAATTTGATTGTGGGGTGGAAATTGTTGAAATCTCTGTGGAAATCTTCAAGAGCATCCCTGCCATGGGTCCAAATGATGAAGATGTCATGAATACAGAGTAAGTAGAGGAGAGATGTTTTGGGATGAGACTTGAGGAAATGTTGTTCTAAGTCACCCATAAAAATGTTGGCATATTGTGGGGCCATGTGGGTACCCATAGCAGTGCCACTGACTTGGAGGTAGAAACTGTCCTCAAACCTGAAATGGTTGTGGGTGAGCACAAAGTCACACAGTTCAGTCACAAGCTGTAGTCATCTACACCCCTCGAGCTTCCATCCTAAACACACCATGCTATCCATTGTCTACAGCCAAGCCCGAAGATATAACCGCATTTGCTCTGATCCCTCAGACAGAGACAGACTCCTTCAGGATCTCTATCAAACCTTCTTAAAACTACAGTACCTACCTGGAGAAGTAAAGAAACAGATTGACAGGGCCAGACGGGTACCCCACAGTCAATTACTACAGGAAAGGCCCTAAAAAGAAAACAATAGAACGTCACTGGTCACCACATACAATCCTCAAGTCAAACCTCTACAACAGATCATTAAGGACCTACAGCCTAGTTGAAAAGATGACCCTTCACTCTCTCTAGCCTTGGGAGACACACCTCTCCTCACCTACAGACAACCCCTGAACCTGAAACAGATACTCAACAGCAACTACAGACCTAACAACAGAAACATTAAAGCAGCCACATAGCCCTGCAACAAACCATGCTGCCAACTGTGTCCACATAAAGACACTATCATAGGACCTAATCAAGCCAGCTACTCCATCAAAGGGTCCTTCACCTGCTCATCTGCTAATGTGATTTATGCCATCATGTGCCGGAAATGTCCCCAAGCCTTATACATTGGACAAACAGGATAATCCTTATGCAGAAGGATAAATGCACACAAAACTGATAGCAGAAATCACAACACAAAAAAACCCAGTTGCTGAGCACTTGCATCTTCCTAATCACTCCACTGATGAACTGTTAACGATGGTCGTTGAGAAAATCAATGGGGCATCAAGACTTCAAAGAGAAACAACCAAAATTGAACTATATGCAAATTAAATTGTGTGAAAGCAGGTCTGAATCGTGACTATGGATTCCTTTCACATTATAACAGGTAATTTGACTTCACTCTCCCTCTGTACGCTCTCTCCTGGAGTTTGAATCGTTACAAATGCTGTGACTTGCTATTCTGTATGACCTCATCCCATGTCTTACATGCCCCTGCATTTATTTTCATCCAATTCTGTAAATTCTCGCTCCTCAAAGCGTCTGATGAAAAGGGATATTCTCCCACGAAAGCTCATGCAATAAATAAATTTGTTAGTCTTTAAAGTGCCACAGGACTCCTTGCTTTTTTTGCATTACATCCATGGATATCCCTGGCCCCATGCACTGTGGTCATTTCAAGATCCGTTCTTGCAGACGCGGGTCAGATGCAGCTCCAGATATATGTGTCCACGCAGGGGTCTACAAACGAGCACAGTATTGCAAAGCTCCTGTGGGGATAAGTGCTGACCATATTTGGATAGGAGCTCAGACGAAGATCCACGTATCTGGATCCATGCATGGCTCCTCAGATGAGTAGCAGCCTGTAAATCCTCATCCGTGCATGCGATACAGCCATCTGCGCACCACTTCTCGCAGATGCAGACCAGATGTCGAGCCACACAAGGCTCCGGCTGCCTGGGATGCTCTAATTCAGCCTCTTCGCGCAGACGTTTTACCACTAAAATCACTAAACACGCCCAAGAATCCTTTCTCCACGGGTGCCCGACCTCGTGTACCTGCCTAAAGAGGCCTCCCGACGGGCAAGGAGAGACCCAGACTGCAGAGCGCGGCCGCGGCCCCTCGGGACGGGCTTTCCAGAGCGCCGCAATACCCGCCCGAGCCGCATGCCCGCTCCTGCGGCTCCACGGAGCCCAAGCCGGCTGAAGCGCGGCGCGGAGCGAGCCTCACCCACCCGCGCGAGCCTCCAACAGCTCTGCCCCCCACCGCCGGGCGGTCGCCGATTGCGCATGCGTGACGCCGCCGCCGCCGCCGCGCATGTCTCGGCCCCGCCCAGCTGCGGGGAGGTGAGGCGGAGGGTGTGCAGTGCGCATGCGTGAAGGTGTTGGCCTGGCCGTGCTAGTTTGTTCCGCTGCGGCGGGGCTGGCCGGTGAGTGAGCGCGCGGGCCCGGGCCCGGGCCGCAGGGGAGGGGAGCGTCTGGCTCGTGGCCGCCTCAGCGCGCCCGACTTTTCCTCGCCCTCCCCCATTTCCCCGGTCTGTGCCCTGACCCCGTGCCCGGCTCGCTGTTCCGCCCCGGTCCGGCCTGCTGCCGCGCCCGGCAGCTGTCAGTGTTCCCGGGCACTGACCCACGTTCTCCCGCCCAGCCCCGTGGCCGGGTCCTCGCCCCACCGGGCACCGCCTGCTCGGGCTCCCTTTCCTCCGCCGAGGAGGCGACAGGCCCCAGATCTCTTCCCGCCATCTGCGCGGGCCCGTCTCCTTCCTTTGTCCCAGCCGCCTGGCCCCAGCTCGGGGCCCCTCCCGCTGCCCGGGCTGCCTCTGTTGGCCATGTGTGAGTTACTGCTGCCAGTACTCTACCCACCCCGGGACTTGAAATTACGCGGGGTGTAGGGGGGTCTTGGAGATGGTCACTAAACTGGTATAACACTGTTACTAACTGACAACTGGGGAGGGTTTTGGGAAATTCAGGGGCGTGGGGGGGTAGGGAAATCACTGGTTGCTGCTGTTTGCTCACTTTACATTTGCTGTCTCTGAATGAACAGGTGGTTCCTGTTCAGCCTATAGTAGCGGAGGCTGAAAGGAGACAGCATGTTAGACTGTGTGTGCAGAGCGCTGCAGATGTACCGTCGTAGTCTGAATAGATGGCTTCTCTGACACGTCCAATCTGAACAGCAGGAACTCCTGGGGAAATATTTTAAGTCCCCAAATTCAGGTATGTCCTCCCTGTTAGGTCTGCTTCTGTCTCATATAGAAGGATAACAAATAAGGAGTCCTGTGGCAGTTTTAAAGACTAACAAATTTATTCATCACATGGGCTTTCGTGGGAGAAAATCCTACTTCATCTGATGCTTTGGAGATGGGGAATTTACAGAATGGAAGGAGAATAAATGCTGGGAAGTGTATGTCATAGGATCAGGTCAGACTGTTACAGCAAATCAGTTCAGTAGTTTAGATTCAAATGGTGGGGAACAGCATATAGAGGAAGTTCCATATCTTCAAAGCAACTGACAAGATGGGATTTCTCCCATGAAAGCTTATGTGATAAATAAATTTGTTAGTTTTTAGAAGTGCCACAGGACTCCTTGTTTGTTTTGCTGAACTAGAATAACACGGCTACCCCTTTGGAACGTAGAGGAAGATGTGTTTCATAGCTAGGGTTTTTGTTCTGGCTCAGCTGTAGCTTGGCTGTTCCTTGGCATGTGTATCTACAGTCTTTTGTTCTGGGAAATAGTTTTTTTTGGTCAGACTGCCTTTCTTTTTTTCTGGAAAGCAGTCTCTTGAAAGTAGGGCAGCAGAAATGGTTCAAAACCTAACTGGTTAAGCTGTTTAGTGTTTGTAAGCACAATAAAATTGTGTGACATTCTGAGGGAGGGGGTAATAACTAAACCTAATGCTGCATACTAGACTTTTTTTTTTTTTTTAAAGGCAGCTAGTCACAAAGCATTTAAAGCAAGGGTCTCATTCTCAAATCACCACGAGGGCCGCATGAAGACTAGTAAGTTAGCCTGAGGGCCGCACCACTGAAATCTTTTCATACAACAATATTGCAAATACTGGTAACAATAGTGTTGTTGTGGGCCTCAGGAAATGGCTTTTGGGGGCTGCATGTGGCCCATGGGCCACGTGTTTGAGACCACTGCTTTAAAGTAAAAAATGGGGGAAAAATAAATCCTTAAGAGTCAGCACTGGCGTAACAAATTAGGCTCTCATAATTTGTTAAGAGCTGTATGGGCATACCTTTCTACTCACTGAGAACCTCCTCATGGGTGAAAGAGGATGCACGGATGCAGTTGTAGGATCAGAGCTTTAATTGTGTCATAATGGTAGATGAAACATTTACAAAAGTAATTGGAAAATGAACAAAACAAGCAAAATTGCTTAGGTATATGAGAACAAAGAATCCTGTAAGGAAATCACGGAGTAAAGGAAACAATTAAAGAGGAAAAAGACAGTACAGAAAACCTAAATGATTTAAGTCTACCACAGAGGATCTTAGAGAAATATCTGTCCTGACCTTCTGTCTTCAGAAAATATGGAATGAAGTAGTGTTGGATACTGAGGTGTCCAAAGAGAAGGTGCTGGACCAAACTGCTTAAATAGCATCAAGTCATCAGGACTGGATAGCACATCTGTGACTTCTGATGGACAATAAAAATAAAGTGACTGAGCTGCTAACAAAGCTATACAATCTGTTATCACAACCAGTTACTGTGTCACAGGACTGGTAGCTAGCAAATGTAATTCCTGTCTTCAAAGAGAGTGCTAGAGGCAATCCTAGTGAGCTTTGTGATAGTGCCAGATTAAATGGTTGAGAAATAGTAACAGACAGTTTTAACACACCTGTGAATATGATTCAGTTGGGATGAAATGGCATGCCTTCTGTAAAGGGTAGTTCTCATTCTTCAATGTATTTGAATTGCTGAGGTTATCACCAAAATAAAGGCTAAAAAAGAACTAGTTGATTAGGACTTTCAAAAAATCCCTCACAAGACTATTAAGAAAACTGACTGTTTAATGAGATAAAAAGCTATGGAGTAATAATGTTTAAGGCCAGAAGGGAGCATGAGGTCATCTACTCTGGCCTTTTGAGTAGCACAGGCCATCTTAAACCCAACAACTGTTATTTCGTGGACTAGAAACCACAGAAGAGACAGAAAACAAGGTGTGGGAATAAATTATTTTTCAAACACATAAAAATGATAATAGGATGTTGCAAATAAAGCAATTAATTTGTGTTGCTGTGCTTTCTTATGAATGGAAACCATTAAAAATGTAACGTATTTTATATTTATACACATTTATATTGCAGATTACTAGAATGACTGGCTGGAAACTGAAGGTTAACAGATGAATGGGGCATGATTTCTCTTTGGCAGGCACTCTCTAGAATTTACTTTTGAAGATGAACCCTACCAGTCCTTTTCGTGGACAGCAGCCTGCAGTTTTCCAGGCACCTTCTAATAGTTCTGTAGGAATGTTTCAAACTCAGCCATCATTTCAGTTTGATCAGCCTCCTCTGTTTGGACCAAGTAGTGGAGGATCCATGCATAATCTTGGGTTTGCCCAGCCATCCAGCTTTATTCAGCCTTCGGGATTAGGCCATGCCTCTTCAGGGCAAACCTTAAGAGTTGGGCCAGCCTCTGGGTTTCCACAGTGTTCTGGTCTTGGACAGCCTTCACCTTTTGTGGCTTCTTCTGTATCAGCTAGCTCTTCTAGCACTAGCAACCAAGGATTCAGTTTTAAACCACCTACTAACCTTGGAACTTTTCCGAATGCTTCTAACTTTGGAGTTACATCCGGAGAGGCTTCAAGTGGTGGCTTTGCTGGATCAGAATTCAGCTTAAAAACACCAGAAAATGCAACATTTAAACCAATTTTTGGTGCTGGTTCTGAGCCAGAGAAAACACAAAGCCAGATCATCCCAACATGTTTCACGTTTTCCCATCCAGTTAGTGGGCCTGGAATACTGGCCCCTTTTGGCCTTTCTCAAGAAACTTATAACTCAGGTACCAGTACAAACTTCAGCTTTATGAAAGCAGCTAGCTCCAGTAATTTGACGTCATCTTTTGCCTCTTTTGTACCAAGCAAAACAGCAGAGAATGACAAGAAAGGAGAAAAGCTGCTTTTTGTAAGCCCTAGTAGCAGCTTTACTACTTTTTCTAGCACATCTTCTGGTTCCTTGGATTTGGGAGGAAACTTTCCAGTCAGTGTAGCAACTAAATCAGAACGTGAAGAAGCTCAGAATGAGCCACTTTCCAGCTTTGTAAAAGGAACAAAAAGAAAAGAAGAGCGAGATCGTTCACCAAGAGGACGGGATTATGAGGTTGCAGAGGAGTCAGAGATAGCATCTAAAAGTGATTATCCTCCGGATAAGCGGCCTGTTCGGTTAAACCGGCCTCGAGGAGGTGGCTTGTTTGGCCGAACCTTGCAGGATATGCTAAAAAGCAATAAAGATGGTGGACGTGTTAAGAAAGAGTCAAAAAAGGACAGAGAATCTGGAGAAAATGAACCAACATTGGGAGCAAGTCAGGCTGCATTCCCAGCGCCAAGACTCTCAGCACCATTAAACAGGGAAGGTGCTAAAGAGAAAACTGAAGAGAAAATGAAGGACGGTAAGTGCTAGGAAATAGTATTAATCTATAAATCAGGTAGTGGAAATGGATGCTACTGACAATGGAAATGAACAGAATTGCCTGCTCTCTTTCAAGATTTGTTTTTCCAGGGGATTTTCTGCTTAGGAGATATGATGATTTTATTTTATATTCTGTGCCCTGGATGTGCCTTTTTCAGCTCTTGCTCTGAGCTAAGATTGTTTCTATAGTTGTTAAAGAGGACTGAGCAGTACATTCTTTGGAATGCATCAGTGTTTCTCCTAAATCATCTGAGGTGGTCACTGTGAGAAGGATACTTTTTTCCTTTTGGTTAGTCAAATGGTAGCATAGTGGAGGTTCACGTCAGGTGCATTAATCCAGGGACTCTTAACCTTTCAGGGTCATGACACACCAAGCCCCACCCCCCAACCCCGTATCTTAGCCCTAGATTCTTGCAGCCTCCCTGCCCTGCTTACGGGCTGAGCAGGGTGGGGGAGGTGGTGTAGAGCTATAAACCAGTGGTTCCTAACCTTTTCTCTGCCATGGGACACCTTGATACCTTTCTACTTTTTTGAGGCACACCACCATTAAAAAGCCCATGAATATTCAAGCTAACTTAAATTACTTTTGAATATTCATGAACCATGGCACAGGGTTTCGGAAATGCTGCTATGTGGGGTAGCAGGGCGGCAAAACGGGAGATCAGGAGTCGTCTGCAGGAGCAGGAGTGAGTGTGGGAAACAGAGTAGGGCAGCCATGTGGGGAGCAGCACAAGGGTGGCACGAGAGAGAGGAAGGGAGAACAAGAGTGGCTTTTTGAAGGGGTGGGGGGAACCTGGGGAGTGGGAAGGTAGGGCAGGGGAGCATGGCACAGCACCCACTTCTCCCATCTCCACAGTGGCTCCCTGCCACCCAGGGCAAAGCCTCACCCCACTGCTGCTCGCTCCCACCCCAGTGGGTCCCGTCCTCCCCACCAGCCCCCTGGTGACTGCGATGGACCCTCCCATCACTACAGGGGCCAGAACTAGGCCTCCAGCCCCCAGCTACACCCCCCCACAGACATCCCACCCCCCCAGCTACTCTCCCCACCGACCCCAGCTACACACCTTCTGTTACACATCCACTCCCACCCACCTCTGCTACACACACACACACACACACACACACACTTGCCCCACACAACCCCCAGCAGCCCTCCCCCCTAAAGCCCCTACCTGGACTGTCTGCAGGCTGCTCCACCCTGCAGGGGGAGATTGACACACTCTCAGCCTCCCACAGCTCTCTGCTGGCTGGGTCAGGTGGAGCGGTGTCTAAGGTGGAGCCACCAGGCCTCTGCGTTTGGGCTGCTCCTGCTTTTAGGGGGACCCCTGGAACTCCATGTTCCTGTGCCTTCCTCTATTTTTAGGGGTGCTGGAATGCTGCCCCCCTAAAAATAGGGGGCCTGGAGCTGTGTTCCAGTGCCTTCCTGGCTACTTTAACCCCTGCCTTTTCGCAGCCCTGCACAGCCCACGTGGCTGGGCTTAGCAGGGAGGGAACTTTTAACTCCAGCTCTCAGGGATGCTCACGGCACACTTTGGGTGTTGCTGTGGCACACTTTGTGCCCCGGTGCGCTGGTTGGGAACCACTGCTATAAACCATGTTTTGGCAGATTTTGTTGATTTCGTTTTCGGTAACAAAATCTGCCAGAACACGGTTTTTGGCACTACACCAGCACTAGGGCTGGGAACCTCCCAGGGCTGCAGAGACCCCTTGCAACCTCAGCACTTCCCCCAGCCCAGGCACTGCTGCTGCCAGCTCCTCCTGCCCCATGAAGGGAGCTGGCAGGCAGTAGGGCTCGGTGCCTCGATGAGTTACAGGTCCCTTCCAGCCTCAGGACTGCCCTCAGACCGCGTGCTGCCGCTTCTGGCTCTCTCTGTCCTGCTTCAGCCTGGGAGTAGGATGAAGCAAGCAGGTGCAGTAGCGCTCTGGCTAGGAGCATGGTGAAGACATACCTCCCTGCTCTTTGGAACACACTTTTGTGCTGTGACACAGCTGTGGAGAACTGCTGCATTAATCAAAAGTTAACTGCTCTTCTCGGCTTGAAATTGACTGGCAAATGGTAGTGGTTGGACTAGAAAGGAAAACATATGAGCTATATTTTTGAAAAATGTTATTGAGTATTCTTTAGAGCAGCAGTTCTCAACCAGTGCGTCAGGACACATTACTGTGTTGGTACACAGCAGTAAGTGTGTTGCGGAAAGCAGGGGATGTGGCTGGGTTCGGCTGGGGGTGGGGGCGGGGGCCTGATGTGTCCTGTAGGGTGATGATGTGCCACCAAGTGTGTCATGACCTGTAGAAGATTGAGAACCACTGCTGTATGGTATGGCACACATTTCTTCTCTCCGTTCCTTTTGTGCTTGCTATTGTATTTGTCAGTTGTTTTCAACCTGCAGCCGATAGGTGACCTGTGGCACAATCAGCACACAGCAGTGGCCCATGTGACATCCGCAGGGCTATACGGGTAGAATTGAATGTAGCCCATAATGATTGATAGATTGAGAACCACTGTTAAATTTAAACTAGTCCAGACACATGTTTTTCTATTCTTAGTTTATTTTGGCTGAGGATTAATTGTGTGGCTTTTTAGGCAAGGAAATTTGTTTAATGTATTTGGTGGTGGTTTGCAGGGTAGATTATTTGTTTGTTTTTCAAAGTTCCTTCTTGTATTCCTCTCTCTTGTCTCCCACTCTCTTGTGTGTGCTTTTTGTCTCACCTTCCTCATCTTCCTTGGGTCGCCCCTTCATCTCAAATTCACATGGTCCTTTATCCAGTTTGCTCTTTTTGTTTGTTTGATTTCTCTCCTTTGCTTTCTTCCCTTCACAATTTCCCATTCCTTGATTACCTAATTCCTTTCCACCCCAATAATCATGGTTCTATACATGCTGTTCCCTCATTCTGGGGTTTCAGGAGAAGGAGAGCTGAACTGTTGCAAGTCCATCAGGGCACTCTTGTCCTTTGTATTGGCACCTTATACTGTGGTAATGGGCACTTGTACATTAATAATGTAAAAGCTTTCCATCACCTCTTACCCTGATCTCATAAGAACAGCTATATTGCATTAGACAAATGTTCCATCTACCCAGTAACCTGTCTTCTGACAAGTGAAGAATCCTGTGGCACTTTTGAAGACTAACAAATTTATTTGATGTGTGAGCTTTCACGGGAGAAATCCCACCTCGTCAGACACTGGAAGATAGAGAACTTCCAGTAAGTTCTCCGATGCATTAAATAAATTTATTAATCTTTAGAAGTGCCCCAGGTCTCCTTGTTTGTTTAGCTAAACTAGACTAACAAGGCTACCACTCTGGAGCTTGTTTTCTGACAGTTACCAATGCCAGGTGCTTCGGAGGGAATGAACAGAACAGGTATCATCAAGTGATTCATCCCCCTGGCCCTTCCTAGCCTCTGGCAAACAGCTGTTCCTGAGTATCCTGGCTTATAGCCATCAATGGACCTATTCTCCATGAAATTAAATAGTTCTTTTTTGAACCTGGTGAAGGCCAAAACCATAGCAATATTTCCATCCCAGCTATACCCCTAAACTTCCTTGGAAATTCTGAGTTGTCTTGATTTCCTTCTTTGCAAACCTCTCCATCTGTTTCCTTACTCTGTCTCTTCTTCCCTTCTCCCTTTCTTATCTCTCAATGCCCTTTTCAGTTATGTGGCTTTATGCAAGCCATAATGTATACTCATGGTGGGATTTAATGCTGCCTAACATTTCCTGAGTTTTAACTGGTTCCCTCTGAAGCCTGGACATTCTTTTCATGTAGCTTTTTAATGAAATACATTTTTTGTTTTGTTAGTTTTGCAACTTTAAATATGCACAAGAGACACTTTACATCTCAACTTATTTAACATCAGTTCATGGTGTGGTATTGCTGAGTCCATGTTCATGCCTCCTGGTACCTGAACAATATTTTAAAAATATATAATTGCACACTGGTAATTGCACATTTTACTCTTTGTAGTGAGGGACTTCTTAAAGAAATTATTAAAGTTGTCATAGTAACTTTGAATTTCCTTGCTTTGTTAGATCAAAATCTCAGCCGTGACATTGAATTATCATAGAGTTCTCATTAACTAGTCTACTATGTAAAATATGTGCTGCTGACGTCAGTACCCATGCTTAATGCGAACTTCTGATTTAATATCTAGGTTCTTTAGATCTGAAGTGAGTAGCCAAAGGCAGTTCTTATAAAGTCTGATTTCAGGTGTCTTTCAACACTTTCTGTAAGATTCGGCTGTTATGACCTCTTCAAGTCGAAATCGAAACAGTGAGAGTGTGGACAGTCTTGGTGGCTTGTCACCAAGCGAACTCACAGCAATTCAATGCAAAAATATCCCTGATTACCTTAATGATGGGAGTGTGCTTGAGAAGCATTTTGGACGGACAAAAATCCGGCGCATCTCAACTAGGCGCAGCAAAAAACTGGCTGTTATTTACTTCTTTGATCATGTGAGTATTTAATGTTGTAAATATAAAAAGAGATGTGCAGTATCTAAATATTTATTTGGGATATGTACATTCACTTTGAGGTAGTTAATGAATTCTGCTCTAGGCAATCAAAGTCTGCAGACCAGATTACGTTCTAACCACTAAAAGTGGTCTCTGGACTGAAGTTGATAGGTGGGACAGAGTGGGGAACCCTTTACTTCTAACACATATTCTGTATCTGTTCTGAGATTAAAAAGAGGTCTTCAGTCTTTAGAACTATCATTTTGTTACATTACTGTGTAGGGCCCCACAGATTTCAGCTTTATGTTACCTCTCATACAAGGCAATCTTTTGTTGGGGCAGTTTGTGACTGCATCCTCCTACTTGCCACGTACAACATTTGGCCTTTCCATAGAATCGTAGAAGATAAGGGTTGGAAGGGACCTGGGGAGGTTATCTAGCCCAACATACTCAAACCAGGACCATCCACAGCTAAAAAGGCCTTAAAAACCTGTAATTATGGAGACTGTCACCTCTCTAGGTAATCCATTCTAGTGCTACACCACTCTCCTGGTGAAAAAGTTCTAGAGACGTAGGGAGCATATAGCTGGATTCCCAAAGAAACAAACATGTATTTGTATATGCTGTGTAGACTTCTTTACATCTTATTCTGATGCTTATTGTCTCTGGTATTGCATGCTATTTTTCAGGCCTCTGCTGCTCAGGCCAAAAAGAGGGCAAAAGGGTTACATAAAGACATAGCAACATTTTGGCATAAGAAGAAAACAAGTAAGCCTTTGTTTTCTGTTTCTTCTAGGCATGATGTAACTGAACTAATTGGTGTCAGTGGAATTGCATCTGTTTGCATCAGGTTGGAATTTGGCTCCAGAAGTAAAACACTGTTTCTTTCTGTGGTTATTTCTCCCCTTGTAATGGGCACCAAATGCAAAGACTGTGTTTATGTATAGAATCAGATCTTCACAGTCAGTATTTAAGAAAATAAGATGAATGTACTTTGAGTAAAAATCCAAAAATAAAGCAATTTTTGTAGAGTCTGCTAAACCTCAGCTTTTTTAAATCAAATATTGTTCATAAGATGATGACGATGATGAAGTGGGTAGTTTTTTCCCAAGGACCTATTGTATATCTAATCTATCTAATCTGGTGTTCTTCTCAACTTTTTTTTTGCCTTAGGAATTGAATGCAAGTCTTGAATTTGGTTGCCTCACCTAAAAAATATAATACTTTTATAAAGCCCCCATGGATAATCAGTCGATTAGGCACTAGCTATAGAGAATGTTCCTAACAGTATAGTTTTAAGTTATATTGCACAATAAATTTTTTAGAGTGTTGGGTAAAATTTTAATTTGAGACCTATATAAAAGAGGGGCTGTTTTCTTCTAGAATTCTAGCAAAGTAGGAACCACCTGGAAAACTGCCTTTTGGGGCCGATGTACTCATTGAATTTAATGTTTTCTGTAAGATTACGTGAGGAGCCAAGGTGCTGATTTCTTCAATTTATTTCCTGACCTTCCTTTCATCATGTTTTTAGCTAGGTAGTTGTGTCCTTCTATTTTAATGTATTAGCCTGTTAAAAATAAGTATTTAGATGTAATAGATTTGTACAGTTCTGTCACATGTAAGTCGTAATGGATAGCTGTCCCAGATGATTGGAAATATACCTCCAATATTAATGTTCCTTTGGAGCAAAACACTACTGTAAACATACTCAGATGCCTGAGTGTCACGGTATGGTACTCTGCATAGAGAAACACCAGTACCAAAAACATGGCCTTATCGTTCCTCAGCCCTGAACTTCCCTACCAAAAAAAAAAAAAAAGGCAATGTTGTCTTCCTGAGATTGAAAACACCCTGAAACAATAGTTTTGAGACGGTTTACTGCCTACATTATGACTTTAACTTTGGAGCCTGACTAGGAAGATGGCAACATCTTAAACTATTTCACTTCTGACCATTTTAGCAAAACAGCCTAGATAATACATTAAATGTGTTCTGCTGCCAAACAGCATTCGCATGGCCTCAACTTTCTACAGAGTTCTGATTTAAGTTAAGAGAACACATGGGCCTCTGTCAGAGTTAATCTGTACAGGTAAACCTGATAATTAAAGACATTCAGACACTTGGTTAATCATAATTTTATTAAAAAAAAAAGTCATAGCTATACAAATTTCTGATTTAGGAGACTTCCAAAAATTTGGAAAATCCAAAACTGAGATAATCAGACTTTACATTTGCTGGTAATCTGCCAGCCAACTACAGCTAAATAACCCTCTTGTTGTGTTACAGTTAATTGCCTAATACTGTGTATTGTAGTGTGCCATTCTGGCACTTTGCAACAGATCCAATAAGCTTTGTTGTCTTTCAGTGTAGAATTGGATTTGTGTATGACACATCCTTTTTTGAAAACACCGTGTAAATGTATAGATTAAAACAAGTTAAAAGCATTTTTTCAGAAAGTAAATTAAAAAAACTTAAAAATTGCAGTTGTATGATTTGGCAGGTATCTGACCTCACTTGGTGTATTATTCAGGTCATGGTAAGGGAGAATTTTCATCTAAGGAGAAGAAAGCAGACGAAGATGAAGGGAGACAAAGCAATGAAGAGCAAAGTTATCAGCATTCCCCTCTTTGCAAATCTTTGATAAGACCTTCTATTTGTAGCCTTCCTAGTAAAAGGTATGTTTGTTTCTCTAGGAGTCTGGCTGTTAGGAAATCCTTGTCATGGAAAAAATTTCTATCAGAATGTATCTCTCATAATGACAATCATTTTGTCTTGAGTAAATAAGAAATAATTTTAAAAAGGACCATTTATTCCTGGCAGTTTCATTGCAATTTCTGGTAAATTCCTTTAGCTGTATTCATGCAGACAGGCTGTCTTCCCCTGCTGGGATCCTTACCCCAACTCAGAGATCTTTGTCTTCCATCTAGATGCTCCTTCAGGTGTTGAGCTAGGGAGAGAGAGAAGCCAAGTGATGATGTCATGCTCCGCCTTTTACATTTTGTTCCAGCTTGCTAAAACTGACTTATGACCTTTGGGGTGGTCCTCACTGGCCGGTCAAGCCCTATGGCGAACCTGCTTCCTGCTGCAAATTCCTCACTGTAAACAATGCCTGTTAGTGGAATCTATTCTTGGGTGGGTGAGAGAGAGTCATTTACTCTGTCTGGTCACCCATTATTGTGCCTGAAAGGCTGTTTGTGGGAGTTGCCCACTTTCCAACATATTTTAATACCATATTCAACAATGCTTCATAACTTCATGCACAAGCCAGCAAGATACTAATGATCAGCAGATCAGGACTTCTAAAATAATACCAAACAAGTTTCTTGTACAGAACATGGCACCGGTGAATATAGAGTTTCTGGGATGTTGATTTCACATACTGGGTGTCATGCCCTTATAAAATGCTTTCAGGATTGGCCCTTTATAGTCTCTTAATGTGTATTTATGTTGGATGTGGAATACAATGAAAATGGAATAACCTGTTGTGTTTTTTAGGCAGTATTCCAACATGTATGAGACCTTGATCTATTCACGATGGACTAGGTTGTCAAGCGATTTGACTTGCCATTCTAGTGTAGTGGTTCCCAACCTTATTCAGGCTGGGGACCCCTTTTTAACAAAAATAGTCTTTGTACCCTCCCCCCCATGAAGGCAGACTGGCCTGTGCCACTTTGGTGGCACTGCTGGGACAGCCAACAAGCGGCACTGCTGCCACCATGGCCCACACAGCTGGGGAGCCGAGCCACAGCAGCTATGGCCCCCTGCCTTTGCCCATGCCGGGGAGCCAATGTGGCCTCATCCCCCTGCCGGGATCTGGCCATGGGCAGGGTGAGGCCTCCCGGGAGGGAGCATCGGGGCTGCAGCTGGATTCTGGCCCTGGTAGGGAGAGGCCCCATGGATCCCCTGCAACATGTCTGCAGACCCATGGGAGTTACTGGACCCCAGGTTGGGAACCACTGCTCTAGTGCTTTAGCATTATACAAAAATATTTGTCATGAGCAGGATAAGCTAGACCACCATGCTGTGTTCTGATATAAAACTGTTTCAAAATTCTCTCTGATGCCATCTAAATTGCAATAAAATGGAAATATGAAATAGATTTAATATAAATTGAGGTTTTTTTTTCAGAACTTTTTAGGGGATTTAGATATATAATGTCCACTGAAATTAATTATGCTGAAGGATGTGATTTAGTTACAGGTTCTAGAACTTTGTTGGACCTCTGTAACTTCTTTGGCTTCAGCCTCTGCAGCTGAGGTTGGAGCTGTGAGCCTGCCCTCTTGCATCTGCAGCCAGTGCTGCGCGTTCCTGTAGCTGTAGCTTTGCCATCCCTAACCTTCTCCTTCCCTGGTTATTTTTAGTAAAAGTTACTGATAGGTTATATGCTCCCCTGATTTGTTGTTCACTGCCTGTTACCTGTCCTTGACTTATGGTACACTTTAATAAAAAAAAAAAAAAAAAAAAAAAGGGGGTGGGGTGGGGTGTTGTATAAAATCTTCACTTAATAGTATGTGTTTAGTGTAGTGAGATGTCTTAAGTCCTCAAGATTGCATTGACAGTTGCAACTGTAATGTGCAGAAATACAACAGCATCATGTCTCCTAATAGTATTAGACAACAAAGTGAGATGTACCTAAGAGTAGAAATCCAGGAAAACATATATTCTTTTGGGCTTGCATATAATCTAAGTCTCATTTAATTTTCTGTTGTTTATTTCTAGTTCTCCGGCTAAGAAATCTGTGCTTACAAAGTCACTGCAGTTTGAAGGAGACCCATTCGATTCTGGGTCTGAAGGGCAAAACTCTGAGAGTTTGGGAGCATCAGTATCCTCCCTCAGTAATCTGCTAGGCTCAGTGGCAGAAACTTCTGAAGACAAATATCGCCTTTTGGACCAAAGGGATAAAATCATGCGACAAGGTAATATTATGCATGCGTGAATGAGAATATTCAAATTTAGTACTGGTCATTGCAGGAAATAGGAAGGAATTCTTTCTTGGATAAACTGTAGCCTTTTTCTGTGACATTGAGTATTGGCCACTACTAGAGAGAGGACCTGATGGGACAATGGTTTGATCTGCCATGGCAAATCTCTTGTCCCATTTTTCACTCTTAATAGTCCAAATTTAAAATAAGACACTGAAAATCTAGAAATCAGAATAAAATATCTGAGCTTATATCTCAAGAGGGTAAAGTTTTATCTTTATTTTTCATTTATTTTGTTGATTTAATAAAACCAGTTTATGATCAAGATGATGTATCACTTCTTAAAAGTAAGAACATTATTTATTTATTTCTTTATTTTAGAGTGTTTACTGTTAGTAATTTTAGCTATATCCTAAACTGGGCTTTTCTGGTGAGAGCAACACACTCTATCACTTACTAGTCAGAGAAACTAGGCAATAAACTATTATAAAACATTCTCACTGTATTTGAAAACTCTTTTTCTTGCTGAAAAGCGACTCTCAGGTCAGAGGTAAATGAGTACAGTATCTGCCTATGAAACCAAGAAGATGAGACTCTGTATGTTCAGATACCGTGGTGATGTGGGCATTATAAGAATCTGAATAGAACAGCCTATAAAATAGTGTGGCTTTCTCTGCCAGTCAGAGGGACCGATCTGTTTAAAGAGAAATGTTTTCTGTACTGCCTTACTACATATGCATATCTGTTGTGAAGAGTAGGTATCATTATGTTTCCGTGAAAAGAGAGATTTTGCGTAACTTACTGACATGCATTATATAAAAGAGGCATTATTTTTGGATATTGTAGTAATTTCTCAAAACACAAAATTGTATGGGTGCTAACTTCTGAGTGCAGCCACAGGATTCGAGTGCACTGTAGGAGTAAAGATATGCGTTAGACAGATTGGAAATTGTAAGAGAATCCATTTCTTAAAAGCTCAGGATTCCAGGGATTCCCTATCTAGAGCAGTGGTTCTCAAACTCACTTTATTGGGCCCCCCACCTTTATGTCTATAGTCATTGACACCCACTCCACTATATGAGCTGTCCCCCAGCTTGTAAGGGAGAAAGGCAGTGTGCACCAGTAGCAACACAGAAATAAGGGAGGCAATATGAAAAAATAATACATCAGTATTGGACCCATTAGTACTCTTCTGTACTGCAACTGCCATCCCAGGGCTGACAGCCAGAGCCCTGCCACATCTAGGAAGGAGAATCTGAGCCTGGGCTGCCTCTGTGTGGGATTGGGAGTAATGGGGGAAGAAGAGCCTGGGGAGCAGGGCTCTGGCTGTCAGCCACAGCATGGTTAGACTCTGGCTGTCCTCTTTATCCTTGCGTCCCAGTGTACACAAGCCTCATCATCCCACGGCTGACAGGCAGAGCTCTTCCCCTCTCCATTCACTTCCTCAGGAAAAAAAAAAAAAATTATACAGCTCATGCCTCACTTGACACATGCCTGTGTCTCCCCTGGGAGGCTTGCTCCATAGTTTGTGAACTGTGGCGTTGTGTAGAGGCTTCCTTAATAGTTTCATGCAAAACTTGTTTCACTATTGGACTTGTGTGATGTTATTAGAGCAAAAGTCGTAGCAAATAGGCATTAAAGATTTTGTGGTTGGTTTGTTTTGGAAGTGTTACAATGGTGAGCAATACATATTGTTAATGGAGAACCACGCATCTAAATCACTGAATATTTATCTTATATGAGTTGAGCTGCCTCATGGGGTTATGCTGTACCAGCATCTTTCTGGTGACTCCATTAGTTGCTGCAAGATCTGTGAATTTAAAGAAAGAAACAATCTTCATGTTTTCAGTTAAAGTAGGGGTCAACAAAACTGATGGGCAGGTAAGTGCCCAGCTTCAAAGAAAGGTGCCAGCTGCCATACTGCTGAAATGCCACCAAATCCCCCAATTGCCTAGTAAGGTGCTTGCCATTTTATTTTTGAACACCAGAGGGCAGCATCAAGCAACAAATTCTGCTTGCCAGGTGTTTGGGGTGCGTTTGAGCCCTGAATTAAAGATATCCTTTTGAAAGTGAATTGTTGTAATATTGAGTGCAGACAGTGAAATATAGCTCTTTGGTCCAAATGCCTATGGTGCTAAAGGGTTTAAATGCAGTGAAACTTGAGAAAGGATAGTGTCGGTTAAGTGGATTCTGCAAGAAGGGATGTGGTTGCATAGCAAGATTACAGGAATGGAGGCAGGTCAGTGGATCCGTTACTGCATGCCCTAAAATCCTTTTTTCCTGCCACCACAGTCCAGAGGCATAATGACTACTCATCAGTTTGTTACACAGGTAAATTGTTTTCCCCTTAGATCCTTTCTACAATTCCCTGACTTTGCATGGGGGAAGATGTATAATTTAGTCTTAAGAATGAAGTGCCATTCATCTCTGTATTGTGTCAGCTCTGCAATCTAATAATTATTTGAGTATGACCTATTACTTGGCTCTTCATATCAAAAAGATCCATCTTCCCTAAGATTTTGTCTAGAGAAGTGTTTCCCAACCAGTGTGCCATGGCACATTGGTCTGCCCTCCAGCCTGAGCAGGTGTGCCAGGGAATTTTTTGAAAACCTACTCCAAATTCTGGATTGGCTCATGAATGTTCATGAGTTCATTTGATGATTATATGTTGATGTGCTTCAGAATAATTAAAGGTGTCAAGGTATGCCACAAAAGAGAGAACCACTGGTCTAGAGCAGTGGTTCCCAACCTTTTCTCTGCCATGGCACACCTTGATACCTTCAAATTGTTTGAGGCACACCACTATTAAAAAACCATGAATATTCAAATTAACTTATAGTACTATGAGTATTCATAAACCATGGCACAGTGGTTCAGAAATGCTGCTGTGTGGGGTAACGGGCAGCAAAACGGGAGATCAGGAGTTGTCTGCAGTGGCAGGAGTGAGTGTGGGGAGCAGAGCAGGGCAGCCATGTGGGGAGCAGCACAAGGGTGGCACGAGAGAGAGGAAGGGAGAACAAGAGTGGCTTTTTGAAGGGGTGGGGGGAACCTGGGGAGTGGGAAGGTAGGGCAGGGGAGCATGGCACAGCACCCACTTCTCCCATCTCCACAGTGGCTCCCTGCCACCCAGGGCAAATCCTCACCCCACTGCTGCTCCTTCCCACCTCACTGGGTCCCGTCCTCCTCTCCAGCCCCTTGGTGACTGTAATGGACCCTCCCATCACTACAGGGGCCAGAACTAGGCCTCCAGCCCCCAGCTACTCTCCCCCCTGACCCCAGCTACACACCTTCTGCCACACACTCACTCACTCACTCACTTGCCCCACACAACCCCCAGCAGCCCTCCCCCCCAAAGCTGCTATCTGCAGGCTGCTCCACCCTGCAGGGGGAGATTGACACACACTCAGTCTCCTACAGCTTTCTGCTGGCTGGATCAGGTGGAGCAGGGTTTAAGGTGGAGCCACCAGACTGCTGTGTTCGGGCTACACCTGCTATTTTCAGGGGGACCCCTGGAACTCCATGTTCCTGTGCCTTCCTCTATTTTTAGGGGTGATGGAATGCTGCCTGCCTAAAAATAGGAGGCCCGGAACTGTGTTTCAGTGCCTTCCCCTGCCTTTTCCCAGCCCTGCACAGCCCACGTGGCTGGGCTGAGCAGGGAGGGAACTTTTAATTCCAGCTGTCAGGGATCCTCGCAGCACACTTTGGGTGTTGTTACGGCACACCAGTGTGTCCCGGCGCACTGGTTGGGAACCACTGGTCTAGAGCAGTGGATCTCAGCAACGGCTGTATAGAACTTATTTAGATATGTGTCTAGTTTTACAGTAGGCTACATATAAAGCATTGTTGAAATCAGCATAAACTAAAATTTCATACAGTAACTTGTTTATACTGCTTTATGTACACTGAAATGTAAGTGCATATCTAGTTGTTCTCCTTCGAGCGCTGCTCACATGATTGTTACAGGTCTCTGCGTGCCACAGTGCACGGTAGCTCGAAAAGTCTTTAGCGTTAGCCTGTCAATTCAGGGTGCATGGCCAACGCACCCTCCACACCGCGGCTGCGGCTATATAGGTGACCGTGACCCTGACCCTCCCAGTTCCTTTTTCTGCCATCAGCGTCGTTTCGGATCAGCATTATTTTGAGAAATGCAAGGGCCTGTTCTTTCTTGCGAAATTCGAAATGCCAGGATTCAAGCCATGCTTAGGATGCTGCAAGGCTTTCCCGATGGATGATCTGCACGAGAAGTGCCTTGCTTGCTTGGGTGAGTCCGACATCACAGCGGACTGCCCCATTTGCTGATCCTTCAAGCAGAGGACTCGGCTAGAAAGGGAGCGTCGCCTCCGCCTCCACCAGCGCTCCGCCGAACCCTCAGTCAGCCCCTGCTCAAGCTTCCTGCCAATCCCTGGTACCAGACCCAAGATCTCGGCCCTCCACGGTACCTTCCAAGCACTGACCTCGCTGATCTCCCAGTAGCCTCCCAGTTGCCCCGAGCAGGGCCATGGCTCAGGCACTGGCTTGCTAAGGGCGCTCAAATCCAGCTTCGGTGCAGAACATGAGGCAACCAGCCACAGTGGCACCGCCTCCCTCCGCACTGCCTGCAAGTCCGGCACCGCCGGCAAGCCCGGTACCACTGGACCCGGCACCATCGCTGATAACCCAACTTCTGGTACCGTCACTTCCGGTACCATCGGATTAGGCACTGCCAACACGTGCACTGATGCTGGTACTGTCTTGGGCCTACTCGCCCCTCTCTAACCCGGCACTGTCGAACCTGGTACTGGGCCCAAGTTCTACAGCTCCTCACCGCTTTCCCGAGGAATTCTCGGTACTGGACTGCCGACTATCGCGGGGGGAGGTCATCCAGGTTGTCCTCGGAGGATCCCTTTCTTCGTCTCCCAGAGGAGCACCCGAGAAAGCGAGCCCGCAAAAGCTCCGTGTCACCGAGCACGTGGTGCAGGCACCCATCGGGGGAAACACCTGACCCCCTCATTACGCCTATACTGCCGTTGAGGTCCCCGCACAACAAAAGGACTCTTGACTGGCTGAATGCAACGGCAAACAACGCCTCCTCCTGGTATGCACGTTCGCCTGCACCAGAGTCCTCGGATTTCTCTGATGACGAGCCGGATGCTGATTCTACAATACGAACCAGATCAAGGGCCCCATCATCTTTGTCGCCTGATGAGAAATTAATTGACGTGTCCACTGACTGCGAAGGGGATCCTCACGTCGAACAGTACCTTCGCTGCTGCATGGCAGTGAACCTGAAGCTCAAGCTAGGGGTAATCCACGTGGAGGATGACTCTTTGACACGTGTCATCGAGCCCCACCGGCTAAGGTTGGAATTCTTTTGCATGCCGGGGTGTTCTGTATTGTCCAGGAACACTGGCAAACGCCTTCCTCGATCCCGCCAGTGTCCAAAATAGTGGACAAGAAATATTCCATCTCCCCGGAAGGTTTTCCCTTCCTTTTTCACCACCTGGCCCCGGGGTCCTTGGTGGTTGACGCAGTCAACCAAAGGGAGAGACAAGGCCAACCTAGCACTACCCCCAAGAACAAGGAGGCAAGGAGGCTCAACCTACTCGGCAGGAAAGTTTACTCCTTTGCTGCCCTTCAGCTGCGCATCTCTAACCATTCTGCTTTGATGACGCGCTACATCTTCAACCTCTGGGAAGCCCTATGGAATCTCCGATTGGTCATCCCCAAGGATTGCCTGAGAGACTTCAAAGTGATGCTGGACGAGGGGGAGAGAGCATCCAGGGACGTGCTTGCACAACCTGGGATGCAGTGGACACAGCGGCATGCACAATGGCATCGGCAGTGGTGATGTGCCGTCTGGCCTGGCTCCAGACCCCAGCCTCTCCACACAGATGCAACAAATTATTCAGGACCTTCCCTTCGAAGGACCTGACCTCTTTGCATCTTCCACAGATGCAAAGCTGCATGGTATGAAGAACTCGAGGGCCACTTTGAGGTCCCTTGGTATCTACACCCCGCAACCTGTTAGACGTTCCTCGAAGTCGCACCAGCTACAACAGCAGCTACAGCAACTGAAACAACAGCTGCAGACCCAGTTCCCAAGATCTCTCTAGGTTCCCCAGCATCACCTCGGGGTCTTGAACAAGGATGAAGGCCGGGCAGGTAAAGGGGGTAGGCTGGGCTCCTCCCAGTCGGGGCGGCACGGACAAGGATCAGACCATTTGTCAGGCCGCAAACAGCATTTTTGATGGTCCCTCTGAGGGCAGCGCTTCACAACCCCTGTTCTTCCCCCACCGCCTCTGCCACTTCGCTGCACGGTGGACCTGGGTCACTTCGGACCAGTGGGTCCTTGACACAGTAGCAAGAGGATACCACATCCAGTTCCTCTCAACCCACCAGGACAGAAAACCATCCCCTCCCATAATCCCAGAGACCCCGATCTGCTAGGCAAGCTCGAGGCCGAATGCCAAAAGTTAACTCTCCCTCAGAGCCATTGAAAAGGTTCCCAAGGGGCAATGTGGCAAAGGGTTCTATTCCTGCTACTTCCTGGTCCCCAAACCTGACGGGGACCTATGGCCCATCCTAGACCTCAGAGCTCTCAACAAAAACGGAAAGAAAATAAAATTCCGCATGATCTCCTTGCCACAGGTCATTCTCTCCCTGTCCCCAGGAGTGTGGTTTGCGGCCCTCAACCTAAATGACACTTACTTCCACATAGCCATCTGGCCCCAACACATGGGGTTCCTCAGGTTTGTAGTGGCATGACGCCATTATCAGTTTACTGCCCTCCCCTTCGGGTTATCGTTAGCCCCAGGGTGTTCACAAAGTGTGTCACACCGTTTGCAGCGTTCCTACGCAGGAGGGGTGTAAGAATCTACCCCTACCTGGACAACTGGCTCATAGTGGGCAAGTCAAGTCAACAAGTACAAGACCATGTTGACGTGGTAATGAACCTGTGCGAGTTCCTGTGCTTCCGCATAAACTTTGAAATGTCCAAGCTTTGCCCCCCTCAGGGCATAGTGTTCATTGGGGCACATCTGGATGCTCGGCAAGGCATTACATCCTTGCCCCTGTCAAGATTTTGGTCCATCTGCACCATGATCATGGAGCTCCAGGCACCCAGGCCGACCACAGCACACAGATTCATGCAGCTCCTGGGGCACATGGCAGCGGCCACATCGGTAATCCAAACAGCCTGCCTGCGGATGCAACCGTTCCAGCTCTGGTTCGCCACAAGCTTCCGACTAGAAGAGGACCGTCTCAACAAGGTAATCTCTGTATCCCAACATGCCCTGGAGTCTCTCCAAATCTGGCGGGACCCTGACTTCGCGATGGGGGGAATCTCGTTCAGGGAGTTCAAACCTGCAGTAACCCTGATAACGGACGCGTCCAACCTGGGGTGGGGGGCATCTCCACGCAAGGCGCCTGGAGTCCTGAAGACAGTCTCCTCTGCATAAATGTGAAGGAGCTCAGGGCCATCAGACTGGCCTGCGTGACTTTCCTAGACCAGATCCAGGGCAGAGTGGTCCAAATCCTCTCAGACAACACAGCAGCCATGTTCTACATGGACCGCCAAGGGGGAGTCTGCTCCTCAGCCCTATGTGAGGAAGCAACCAAGTTGTGGCAACTAGCGTTAGACCACCACTTCACGCCAACTGCCGCCAGTCTCCCCGGGGTGGGCAATGGCATAGCGTCAATTTCAAAGGCGATAGCCATGTTAGTCTAGTGCAGTAGAAAAACAACAAGGAGTTGTGTGGCACTTTAAGACTAACAGATTTATTTTTTGCATGAGCTTTCGTGGGAGAAGATCCCACTTCCTCAGATGCTTTGAAGATGGGTGAACTTACAGAAAGGAATGAAACTAAATGGAAGGGGGTGTAAGACATAGGATCAGGTCATAAAGTAACAGCAAATCAGAGCAGTTTACACCAGCAACTACAGATCTAACAACAGGAATATTGAAGCAGGCACACACCCCTGCAAAAAACCATGCTGCCAAATCTGCCCACATATCTGCACAACAGACACCATCATAGGTCCTAATCGAGCCTGCTACTCCATCAAAGGCTCATTTACCTGCTCATCTACTAATGTGGTCTATGCCATCATGTGCAAGAAATACCCCAACACTTTATATGTTGGACAAACAGGATGATCGCTCTGTAAGAGACTGAGCACAGAGCTGATATCAGAAATCACAGAACAAAGAAACCAGTTGCTGAGCACTTCCATCTTCCTAATCACTCGATGACGGATTTGTTAATGACTATCATTAGAGATGTACCTGGGACATCAAGACTTCAAAGAGAAACAGCTGAATTTGAATTGATATGCAAGCTAAATTCTGTGAAAGCAGGACTTAATTGAGACTATGGGTTCTTTTCCCATTACAAAGGGTAATTTGACTTCAGGCTTCCCATGGTTTGAGCCCGTAAACTGCTCTGATTTGCTGTTACTTTATGACCTGTTCCTATGTTTTACACCCCTTGCATTTAGTTTCATTCCTTTCTGTAAGTTCACCCATCTTCAAAGCATCTGAGGAAGTGGGATCTTCTCCCACGAAAGCTCATGCAAAAAGTAAATCTGTTAGTCTTAAAGTGCCACACAACTCCTTGTTGTTTTTTAATGGCATAGTTGACTTACTCAGCAGAAAGCCGCTGGCAAATCACAAGTGGTCCCTCCACAGCGAGATTTTCTCCCTGCTGACAGTCAGGTGAGGAACCCCTCAGATTGATCTCTTTGCCACAGTGCAGAACCACAAATGCTCTCGGTTCTGTTCCCTCCGAGGTCGGGAGAAGGGGTCTCTCAGTGATGCCTTTCTCCTCAACTGGTCGGGAGTCCTAATGTATGGCTTCCTGCCAGTTCCCCTGATTCACTGGGTGCTTCTGAAGGCGCTCGTGGACGAGGCACTCATCATCCTGGTAGCCCCGGACTGGCCCAGGCAACACTGGTTCCTTCTCCTTCAAGACATGTCAGTGAGGACCCTGCTCCGCCTCCCACGGTGGGCGGACCTTCTGACTCAGGACTTGGGATGCCTTCAGCACCCCAACCCACGCCTCCTGCACCTGAGAGCCTGGATGCTCTCTGGCTCAGCGAGCAGGAGAGACACTGCTTGGATAGGGTTAAAAAGGTCCTGGTTGGTAGCAGAAAACCCTCCATCAGGTCCACCTACATGGCAAAGTGGAATCACTTCTCCACTTGGTGCTGTGATAAAAACATAGACCCTGTCTCCGCACCAGTTCAGGGAACCTTAGATTACCTTCTTGACCTAAGGGAGAAAGGCCTATCTCTGTCCTCATTGAAAGTGTATTTGGCAGCAATCTCGGCCTTTCACCAAATGACATATGGGGTCCCACTCTTCTCACACCCCATCTGCCATAGATTCCTGAAAGAAGTGGAAAAACTTTTTCCCCACGTCCATAACCCCACCCCGCAGTTGGACCTGAACGTGGTGCTATGGGCTTTGACAGAACCGCCATACGAGCCGTTAAGCTCAGCCACCCTGCTAGTGCTGTCCTGGGAGGTGGCTTTCCTGGTGGTTGTTAGATCTGCTAGAAGGATCTCAGAGCTACAAGCCCTATCCTCTGAACCCCCATGTATGGTTTTCTTTCACAGCAAGGTGGTCCTGCATCACCACCCCTCTTTCTTGCCCAAGGTTGCCACCCGCTTCCACATGAATCAAGAGATCTGCCTGCTGGTCTTCTGTCCAGACCCACAGATGACGGAAAACCAGAGGCGGTGGCACACCCTGGATGTGAGGAGAGCGCTCCTAACCTGCTTTGAGCGCACCTGTTCCTTCCGCAAGACCTCCGAACAGTTTGTGGCAGTCGCGGAACGCATGAGACGTTCCCCGGTATCCTCCCAATGGATCTCCAAATGGATTGTGAACTGCATTAAGGACTGCTAAGGAAGGTCAAACACGCCTTTCCCAGAGACTGTGAGAACCCACTCTACCAGAGCTCAGGCATCTTTCACGGCCTTCCACGCTAAGCTCCTGATCCAAGAGATGTGCAGGGCCACTATGTGGTCATCAGTACATACCTTCAGAACGCACTACGTCATTGCCCAACAAGCGAGAAATGACGCCACTCTGGGCAGAGTTGTACTCAGTGTGGGTAGACTGTAATTCCTCCCACCATCCTTGGGTACAGCTAGCAGTCACCTGTAACTGAATGATGTGAGCAGTGCTCGAAGGAGAATGGTTGGTTACTCACCGTAACCGTCCTCCTTGGAGATGGGCTTCTCACATACATTCAGGTCCCTCCCACTGTCCACACTAACGGAGTTGGCGAAGGTATATGGGACTGGGAGGATCAGGGTTACAGTCACCTATATGGTCGCGGCATGGAGGGGGGCGTTGGCCATGCGCCCTGACCTGACAGGCTGACACTAAAGACTTTCCGAGCTATTGTGTGCTGTGGCATGTAGACACCTGTAACTGAATGTACGTGAGCAGCCCATCTCGAAGAAGGACGGTTACAGTGAGTAACCAACCGCTTTATTGTATGGTAAAAATGAGAAAGCAGTAGTGTGCTGTGAAGCTTTTGTATTTTTATGTCTGATTTTGTAGGTAAGTAGTTTTTAAGTGAAATGAAACTTGGAGAATGTAAGACCTTTCAGGAGTGTGAACTGAGTATGGTAGTCTTGAAAGATTGACAACTACTGATTTAGAGTATCCCTACCCTTTTTCCCCACCTGACCAAGTCTGCCCCTGCCTCTTTCAGTTTAAGGAACCCTTACTTTTTATTGTAAGTATACGTCTATTCACTTGCCTGTCAGGCCAGTTACAGTGAGAAATGCAAAATCACTGAAACAGAAGAATCTACTACTATATCACCCACTGTTTGTGCATGATCATTACAGACTGTAAGCTCCTTGGAAGTGACCATGTTACCCTCATATTTGTACGGTACAGTGCACTGTCATCACTCTCTTAGTAATGAATAATGAAGTGTGGATGTTTGCATTCTCACTGACACATGGCATACCGAGGGCTATAGACTGATTTAGTTATATCTAGGTGCTGGACATTATTTGGAAATGAAGAGGCATAACATGGCTGTTTTTGTTTTAACACCTTTTTAGCTCGAGTAAAAAGGACTGATCTAGGCAAAGCTAAAACATTTGTTGGAACATGCCCAGACATGTGTCCTGAAAAAGAACGCTACATGAGAGAAACAAGAAACCAGCTCAGTATCTTTGAAGTGGTTCGCGGGACTGACAAGGTACCAGCACTTATGTACTTACTGTCGCTGTTGTGATTGTTTATTTGCTGTCACTGAATCATCAGTAAAGCTGTCAATACTGTGCAGTATATCTCTGGTCTAATTCTGAGGGGTTTTTTTAAACAAGAAAACCACATGTTTGTTTGTAGATGCACAGTCTGTAATAAAGGTATATGAAATTCTTCAAAGTGTCTGATGAAGTGGGATTTTCTCCCACTAAAGCTCATGCAATAAATGAATTAGTTAGTCTTCAAGTGCCACAGGACTCCTTGTTTGTTTCACTGAAGTAGACTAACATGGCTGCCCCTTTGGAACTTAAAATTCCTCTGTTTACAATGGGGAAGTTATGTTTAAAATTGATATTGATTATTGCATCAATTATAGAATGATTAGAAGGGACTGTCTGGATCATTTAATGTAACTCCTTGCCAAGATGCAGGATTTGTTGAGTCTAAACTATCCAAGACAGATGGTTAGCCATCTTCCTTTTAAAAAATCTCCAGTGGAAGAGTTTCTACAACCTTCCTAGGCAGTCTATTCCATTGGCCTGCTGTCCTTACAGTTAAGGAATTTTTTGAGAGATTTAATGTAAATCTGGTATGCTGTAGTTTGAACTCATTGCCTCTTGCTCTCTCTTGCCATGGAGGGTAGGATAAGTTTTCTTCGTGTTTTTATGACAGCCTTTCAAGTATTTGACAACAGCTATCATGTCTCCTCTTATGCTCCTCTTTTTCAAATTAAACATACTTAGTTCTTCAGACTTAGCTCATATGGCCTGCCATCTAGCCCTTCGGTCATCCTTTTTGTTCTCCTCTGGATCCTTTCTAGCTTCTCAACATCTTTCCATCAAAAACTGAACACTTTAGTTCACCTGGAGTTTAACCAGTACCAAGTAGAACAATAGTATCACCTCCTATGACTTGCATGCTATGCTTCTCTTAATGCAACATGAAATTGCATTCCCGCCGCCTTTTTTTTTCAACAGCTTTATATTGCTGACTCATGCTGAGGTTGTGATCA
This sequence comes from Podocnemis expansa, assembly GCA_007922195.1. NCBI lineage: Eukaryota > Metazoa > Chordata > Testudines > Podocnemididae > Podocnemis > Podocnemis expansa. The sequence continues at coordinate 27,130,315 of ML681995.1, forward strand.
GTGTCTCCTCTAAGGATTGGGATGTCATAAGCAAAAATTTTAGTTTGTGATCAGAAATTTTGCCTTATGGTAAATTGTAAGTCCAACTTTAAGTTCTATTTATGTACTATTATTCAGGATTACCAAAACTACAGTTGTGTACTGTATAAAACAGGCCTATGTTTTAATATGTGGTAGCCCTTCTGCAAAACACAAAAAGAAGGGACATAAGGAGAACTTTTTCCATGGATGAGCCCAGCACTACAGAGCAAGAGAGAAAGTAACATAGTACAGACCCCTGTTTTCTAAAATTACTGAGACCCACCTTCAAAAATCAGGCCTCTGTGGGGGGGTCTTCAAGTTGGGCCTACAAAATCATAGAATCATAGGGTTGGAAGGGACTTCATAGATCATCTAGTCCAACCCCCTGCCAGAGGCAGGACCGCTCCCACTAAACCATCCCAGTCATGGTTTTGTCCAGCTGGGCCTTAAACACGTCCAAAGATGGAGATTTGACCACCTCCCTTGGCAGCTCTTTCCAATGCTTCACCACTCTCCTAGTAAAAAAGTTTTTTCTAATATCCAGCCTTGACCTCCCTAACTGCAACTTGAGACCATTGCTCCTCGTTCTGTCCTCTGTTACTACCGAGAACAGTGGAGCTCCTTCTTCCTTGGAGCATCCCTTCAAGTAGTTGAAGGTTGCTATCAAATCCCCCCTCAGTCTTCTCTTCTGCAGACTAAATAAGCCTAATGCTTTCAGTCTTTCCTCATAGGGCTTGTGCTCCAGCCCTTTAATCATTTTGGTTGCCCTCCGCTGGACCCTCTCTAGCATGTCCCTGTCCTTTTTGTAGTGGGGAGTCCAAAACTGAACACAGTATTCTAGATGTGGCCTCACCAGTGCAGAATAGAGGAGAATGATCACATCCCTTGATCTGCTGGTAACACTTCTTTTGATGCAGCCCAGTATGTCATTAGCCTTTTTGGCAGCAAGAGCACACTGCTGACTCATATCCAGCTTCCCATCCACCATGACCCCCAGGTCCTTTTCTACAGTGCTGCTACTTAGCTGAATGTTCCCCAGCCTGTAGCAGTGCATGGGGTTTTTTCGTCCCAGGTGCAGGATTTTACACTTGTTTATTGAAGCTCATAAGATTTCTATTGGCCCACTTTTCCAATTTATCTAGGTCTCCCTGAATCCTGTCCTTGCCCTCCAAAGTGTCTACCGTTCCCCCCAGCTTGGTGTCATCCGCAAACTTACTGAGAGTACTGTCTATTCCATCATCTAGATAATTGATGAAAATGTTGAGCAGAACTGGCCCCAGGACTGACGCCTGGGGCACACCACTCCTGACTGGTTGCCAGCTGGATATGGAACCATTGATTCCTACACGCTGAAACCGTTGATCTAGCCAGTTTTCTATCCACTTTATAGTCCACCTATCCAACCCATACTTCCTTAATTTGCCAATGAAAATGCTGTGGGAAACTGTATCAAAAGCCTTGCTAAAATCAAGGTATATCACATCAACGGTTCTTCCTGCATCCAGAAAACCAGTCATCTGATCATAGAAGGAAATGAGATTGGTCAGGCATGATTTACCCTTGGTAAATCCATGCTGACTGTTCCTGATCACTTTATTTTCCTCTAAGTGTTTGAGGATGGATTCTTTGAGAACCTGCTCCATAATTTTTCCAGGGATTGAGGTGAGGCTGACTGGTCTGTAATTGCCCAGATCCTCCTTTTTCCCTTTCTTGAAAATAAGCACAACATTTGCTTTTTTCCAGTCCTCTGGCACCTCCCCCGTTCTCCATGAGTTTTGAAAGATAACGGCCAGCGGTGCTGCTATCTCATTGGCCAATTCCCTTAGCACCCTTGGATGCAGTTCGTCTGGCCCCATGGACTTGTGCACATCCAGCTTCTTTAAGCAGTCCCTAACCTGACCTTCCGTCACCAAGGGCCTGTCTTCTCTCCAGTCTGCCACACCCATGGAAGTGGGCTGGGAGCTGAGCCTGCCTGTGAAAACTGAAGCAAAAAATGCATTGGGCACTTCAGCTTTTCCCTCATCCTCCGTCACGAGGATGCCTGCCCCATTCAGCAAGAGACCTACACCATCCCTGATCCTCTTCTTGTTATTAACACACTTGTAGAACCCCTTCTTGTTATCCTTTACATCCCTCGCTAGCCGCAACTCCATTTGTCCTTTGGCCTTTCTGATTTTATCCCTGCAGTCCTTAGCAATATCTTTATATGCCTCCTTGGTCATCTGACCAAGCTTCCACTTCCTGTAAGCTTCCTTTTTATGTTGAAGCTCAGGGCAGAGTTCTCGGCTAAGCCATTCTGGCTGCCTCACGTTTGTTCTTTCTCCTAATTGGAATGGCAACTTCCTGTGCCCTTAGCAGGGTTTCTTTAAAATATAACCAACTCTCTTGGACTCCTTTCCCCTTCAGATTAGCTTCCCAAGGGATCCTGCCCATCAGTTCCCTGACGGAGCCAAAATCTGCTTTTTGGAAGTCCAGGGTTTGTGTTTTGCTTCTTTCCTTCCTTCCTTTAATCAGCATCCTGAACTCAATCATGTCATGGTCACTACTGCCTAGCTTGCCATTTACCTGTACCTCCCTGATCAATTCTTCCCTGTGTGTGAGCAGCAGGTCGAGAGGTGCAAGGCCCCTAGTTGGTTCCTCTAGCATTTGTACTAGAACGTTGTCCCCAACACTCTCTAAAAATTTCCTGGATTGCCCATGCACTGCTTTATTGGTCTCCCAGCGGATGTCAGGGTAATTGAAGTCCTCTATCAGCACCAGGGCTTGTGATCTAGAAGCTTCCTCTAGTTGTCCATAGAACGCCTCATCCACCTCCTTCTTTTGGTCTCGTGGTCTATAGCAGACACCCACCATAACATCCCCCTTGTTGCTTTCCCCTCTCAATGTAACCCACAGACTTTCTACAGGCACGCTTCCACTTCCATAATGGAGCTCTGAGCAGTCATAGAGCTCTTTTACATATAGTGCTACTCCTCCCCCTCTTCTTCCCTGCCCGTCTTTCCTGAACCGTTTATACCCATCCATGGCAGAGCTCCAGTCATGTAGACTATCCCACCACATCTCCATTATTCCTATGATATCATAGTTCCTTGTCTGCGCTAGTACTACCAGTTCTTCTTGCTTATTTCTCAGGCTCCTCGCATTAGTGTATAGGCACCTACGATACCCGGCCATTGTCCTACTTCGTCATTTTGATTTTCAATTGTATTACATAAACCTCCTTGCATTTTTTCTTGGAGTTCTCCTCCCCCACTCTCCTCATGTATTGGGGCTTCAGTAGAACACTCATTGCGTTTGAAACCATTGTTCCCTCCTGGGGCTCCTGTGGTTGTCTAGCACTAGGTAAAATACGCCAAGGGAAGGATCAAGGAGTCCTGTGGCACTTAAAGACTAATAAATTTGTCAGTTTCCAAAGGGATAGCCATGTTAGTCTAGTCCAGCAAAAAAACCCAAGGAGTTGTGTGTGGCACTTTAAGACTAACAGATTTATTTTTCGCATGAACTTTTGTGGGAGAAAATCCCACTTCGTCAGATGCTTCGAAGATGGGTGAACTTACAGAATGGAATGAAAATAAATGTAAGGGGGTATAAAACATAGGATCGGGTCATAAAGTAACAGCAAATCAGAGCAGTTCTTAGGTTCAAACCATGGGAAGCCTGAAGTCAAATTACCTTTTGTAATGGGAAAAGAACCCATAGTCTTGATTCAGTCCTGCTTTCACAGAATTTATCTTGCATATTAATTCGAGTTCAGCTGTTTCTCCTTGAAATCTTGATGTCCCAGCCGCATCTCTGACGACAGTCGTTAACAAACCATTTATCGAGTGATTAGAAAGATTGAAGTGCTCAGCAACTGGTTTCTTTGTTCTGTCATTTCTGATATCAGCTCTGTGTTCATTTATCCTTTTGCGTAGCGATCGTCCTGTTTGTCCAATGTATAAGGTGTTCCTTGCCTACAGACAGCCACCCAAGCTTAAACAGATACTCACCAGCAACTACAGTTCTAACAACAGAAACATTGAAGCAGGCACATACCCCTGCAACAAACCATGCTGCCAAGTCTACCCACATATCTGCACAACAGATACCATCATAGGTCCCAATCAAGCCTGCTACTCCATCAAAGGCTCATTTACCTGCTCATCTACTAATGTGATCTATGCCATTATGTGCCAGAACTGCCCCAACACTTTATACATTGGACAAACAGGACAATCACAGCGCAAAAGGATAAATAAACAAAGAGGTGGTATCAGAAATCACAGAACCAAGAAACCAGTTGCTGAGCACTTCAATCTTTCTAATCACTCAATAAATGGTTTGTTAACGACTGTCGTCAGAGATGCGGCTGGGACATCAAGATTTCAAGGAGAAACAGCTGAACTCGAATTAATATGCAAGCTAAATTCTGTGAAAGCAGGTCTGAATCAAGACTATGGGTTCTTTTCCCATTACAAAAGGTAATTTGACTTCAGGCTTCCCATGGTTTGAACCTAAGAACTGCTCTGATTTGCTGTTACTTTATGACCTGATCCTATGTTTTACACCCCCTTGCATTTATTTTCATTCCATTCTGTAAGTTCACTCATCTTCGAAGCATCTAATGAATTTATTTATCACATGAGCTTTCATGGGTGAAAATCACACTTCATCAGATGGTTTGAAGAGGGAGAACTTACAGAATGGGAGGAAAATAAAGGCAGGGGAGTAGAAGACATGGGATCAGGTCATACAATTAACAGCAAATGAAAGCAGTTGGTAAGAGTCAAACACTGGGAAACAGTCTATGGGCCCACATTCTGTAAGTTCCCTCATCTTCGAAGCATCTGGCAAACTGGGATTTTCTCCCACAAAAGCTCATGCGGTAAGTAAATGTGTTAGTCGTTAAGTGCCTCAGGACTCATTGCTTCTTTTGCTGGACTAGACTAACATGGCTGCCCCCTTTGGAACTTACCAAGGTAAGTATGTAACCAGAGACTTAGGACCAATATGCCTCCGTTCTCTCCCCTCTCTTCCCTTCTCCCTGCATGCTCCTCTCCCCATACCTCCCTTCCCTTACCCAACATGGGCTCCTTTCCTCACCTCACCCTTTCCTCACCTGGGTTTCTTTCTTCTCCCTTTTCCTTTCTGCAGGCAGGCTCCTTTCCACAACCCACCTCCTTCACTTTCCCCAGCTGGCTCCTTTCCTTTGCCAACTCCCCACCCCACTTTCCCCTTCTCAGTATTTCCCCATGCATGGAGATTCCTTCCCTCTCCTCAACACCTCCCTATCCCCACGGACACTGGCAGCTCCTTTCCCCAATCTGCTCCCCTTCCCTGTTCTCCTGTGCGGTAACTTCTTTCCTTTCCCCCACCTCCCTGTCCCTGCACAGCTTCTTCCCTTTCCCCAAGCACACACAATGATTTTTTCCCTCTCCTTAACTGCCCCTGTCTGCCTGCGCCCGCAGTACCTCCCCCCCCCCCATTCCCTCCCTTCTACCCTGTCCCCTCTTGGAAGTGTCTCCTCCTCCTCCTCCCCTTTATTTCCTCACACAGGGCCAGGCTCCTCCTCCCTTCCCTTTCCCTGCTGGGGCTCCCCTTCAATGGCCGTACCCTGTGGGGATCCCTGATTCCTTTAAGTCCCCCCGCCCCCCAGTGGCTGAGTCAAGCTCCTGAAGGCAGCTGTTTGGCCAGGCTATTCCTGTGCTGTACCTCAGAGTGGGGGTGGGAGATCTGAAAAAGCCCTGGCTACTCCAGCTGCCAGGCTCCTGCTGCAGCACTCCACGGGGCCGGATGACAGCTCTTGGCAGGCCGGAGTCTGGCCCATGGGCTGCAGATGGGACAAGCCTGTTCTAAAGTTCTTTGGTGACCCCTTCAGCCAGTTGGTATATCTATCCCTGACTTTGCTCAGTCACATTGACATCGTCCCAGGAACTCAGGGTACAGCAGCTATATAGCATAAAGCAGAGCAGATGCTTTCAGCTACTTTGAGTAACTTTGAGTTACAAGGAATCAACTACAAACGGTGATGGGTCCTTACGTCTGTTGGCACCAGCCCAACCACAGGACAGTGGACCTGCTGCACAGCCCGCCAAGAGCAGAAACAGTTCCACGGTGGCCTGCCAGTGCAGCCATGTGTGTAGAACTGGGGCCACGTGCTGAGGTGAGGACCACAGCAACGTGGCATGTAGGGCTGTGGTCAGACTCCGTGCCCATTGGTGTGATCAGGAATTTGGCGGGTAGGGCCGAGCTAGCCTCCTGCCTTGCATGGCGCCCCAGCAGCAGAGGGGAAAGGAGGACAGTTGGACGGACATTGCCCTTTTAAGACTAGTCTGAGCTGAGCCTCCCTATTGCCCCTTTAAGAGCCTCCTGCTATTGGGGTTTCCCCCCTCACCTTCCAGTGGGAGTTCAGCTCTGCTTAGCACTAGTGCTGCCATGAGAGGCTTGAGTTTGGAGAGACTGTGCGCTGCAGAGCTTTGGTGATGGCACCTCCTTGGCCCCCATCCGTTTGGATCTCAGCTGCCAGTCCCTGCTTCCCCTGCACTGCAGGAGAAATGCTCTATGCTAAGTCCAAAAAAGTTTTGTGCGTCTGTGCAGGTGCACACCTTAGAGGGAACAGTGGTTGTGATCCACCACAACTCCCATATACTTTGCAACAGTGCTGCTGCCAAGCCTATTATCCCCCATTTTATATTTGTGCATTTGATTATAACGTATCCTCACCAGTTCTTGTATGATAGTCCAAATACAGCGGCTTTTTTTGGTCTATGCCTGTAAAAGATTCTGATAATGGGAATAAGCAAGAGCTCATTTATGGCAGTGAATCTGACCAAAATACATTCATGTGCCTATCTCCCAAAAGAGAGCATGGGCTTTTGTACACATTTCATTCTGGGATGAATGCTACTTTTTCCTGATGTACTTGACAAGACATCCTGTTAAATTGGGGCTGAACCTTCTCTTTCTCAAAAGTTATTGTTCTCCATGTTAGCAGTGAAGCCGCTTCTTCAGGCAACAAGGAGTCATGCTGTAAATGTCAGTGAAGCCAGTCTGGCTATTTGGAAGGAAAGGAATTCTGTGGTTAATGTACTAGACTAGAACTTGAGAGATTAGAGTTCTGTTCCTGGTTCTGTTAGGGCCATCCCTAGGGGTTGCGGGGCCCAAGGCAATCAGCTTGTGTCCCACCTTACCCCCCTGCACTGGCGGGGCAGGCTGGCTCAGTGGCTGGCCCTGTGCTTCCGCCCCTCCCTGGGGGTAGAGTGGGCCAGTTCAGGGGCTGGGCTCTGCTCTTCCACCCTGCCTCTGTGCTGGCCCTCACCACCCCAGGGTGGAATTGCTGGCCCAGGGGAGAGACGAGAGAGTGCAGCCCAACCTCTGGGCTGGCCCACTCTGCCCCTAGGCCGGCTGTTCCCCACCCTTGGGGCAGGGTGAGCTGGCCCAGAGTAGAGGACAGTTCCACACTCTTCCCCCCCCCCCCCGCTTCCTTTGGCTCAGCAGGGAGGGGGCGGGGGACAGCGCAGCCAATGGGGGCAGTGGGGTGGGCTCAGTGCATGGCCCGCGGAACTGCGATGTCAGGGGCAATCACCCCACCTCCCCCGCACTGGGGTGGCCCTGTGTTCTGTTATAAACACCTTGTGTGATGTTCAACAAGTCATTTAATTTCTCTGTGTCTCTGCTCCCCCTCTTTAAAATAGAGGTAACAGCAATGCTCAACCTCACAGGGGTATTGTGAGAATTTTTATTTGTGATGGAGGACCATAAAAAATCCTTTATATGAATAAACTAAATACCAGCAACTCAGCACATCCTGTAGTGTAGAAATGACAGTTGATGGACAGCTAGTGTAATATACAAATACCGGAGGGGTAGCCATGTTAGTTTGGTTCAGCAAAACAAACAAGGAGTCCGGTGGCACGGTTAAAGACTAACAAATTTATTTATTGCATGAGCTTTCGCAGACAGAATCCTACTTCATGAGATGCATCAGCTGGAGGGTACAATATAAATGCAGAGAAGGGTAAGTCACAAAGCTTGTTCAGAATTATTTCGGCAATCCAAGTAAGTTGTTTGGATTCGAAAAGTGTGGAATAACAGATAAAAGGTGGGAGGGATAAAAGGGAGGAAGAATCACCTTTTGTAATAACTAAGCCAGACCGTATCTTTGTTCAAACTCAGTCTAATGGTGTCAGTTTTGCATATGAATTCTAACTCTGCAGTTTCCCTCTGAACCTTTGATTTAAAGTTTTTCTGGTGGAGCACTGTAACTTTCATTTCTTTCACAAAATGCGCAGGGAAGTTGAAGTGTTCCTTTGTTAGTTTTTGAATGTAACCTTTCATGCCTCTGAAGTGGAATTCTGCCCTTGAGAGCTCACGTGATGAGCAAGTTTGTTAGTCTTTAAAAGTGCCGCTGGTCTCCTTATAAAATACCAGAAGTCTAAATACTAAGATGGGTGAACTGGAGTGCCTAGCATTAAATAAAGATATTGATTTAATAGGCGTTACGGGAACTCAGTGGAATGAATATAATCAATGGGATATGATAATACCAGGATACGAAGTATTAGGAATGAGAGTGGGGCAGGCTGATAAGTGAATTGCACTAGATATCAAAACCAGCATAGATTCAAATAAAGTAAATATTTTAAAAGAATCAAACTGTATCGTAAAATATTTATGGGTAGATATTCCATGTTTGAACAATTACAGTATATCAGTAGAAATATATTACTATATTCCTGACCAATGATTATGAAATGCTTAAGGAGGTTAGAGAGGCTGCGACCCCAGAAAATGGAATGACTGTGCAGGTTTCAGCTATTTTCATACTGACGGGGTACCTCATCTCAGAAAGGGATAGAGAAATCACATTTCTTGACACCGTAAGTGACTGTTTCTTGGAGCAGCTTGTACTGGAACCCACAAAGGGAGAAACAAATCTTTTTTTGTCCCAAGTGGGGCACCAGGTCTGGTCCAGGAGGTGAATGTAGCAGAACAGCTCAGTAATAGTGGTCATAAACTGATTGAATTTAATATCATTTTATTGAAACAAATATAAAAAAGTCCAGCACAATAGCATTTGACTTCAAAGAGAGGAACTACACAAAAATGAGGAAGCTAGTAAAATAGAAATGAAAAGGAGCAGTGACAAAGAGGAAACGCCTGAAAACTGTAGGGAGGTTATTTAAAAATAAGATAATAGAGGCTCAGATTAAACATATAGCAAAATCAAAAAAAGTAAGAGGACCAAAAACTGATACAGTGGCTGAACAGGAAAGTAAAAGAGGCACTTTGAATCAAAAAGTTATGTTTTAAAAAGTGGAGGTCAGGTCCTGGTGAGGAAAATAGAAAGATGCATACACTCTGGCAAAACAAGTATATAAGAATAATAAAGCAGGCTGAGAAAGAATTTGAAGAATGAGTTAAGGACACAAAAACTAACTAAAAATACTTTGAAGTATGTCAAAAGCAGGAAGCGTGTCAAACAATCGGTTGACCTACTGGATGATCCAGAAATAATTTTAGAACTAATTGATAAATTAAACATTGAACATTCAAATATGAAATTACAGAACTAATAATTCTTCATCGAGCAGCGCTCCCGACTGCTCCACAATAGGTGTTTTGCGCCGCTAAACACCCCGGATCGGAGATTTTTGAATTAGCAGTGGCTCTGCAGCAGGGAAGCTGCGGCGGCGTCCGTTTCCCGCCAGTGTGACGTCAGCCTGACAGCTTCCCCGCTGCCCCTCCTGTTAGTTCCTTTCGACCGCCCGGGACTCCGGACGGAGTCCGCACTGGCTCTTCCTTCAGGACCACTGAGGGAAAAAGAAGAAAAAAGAAGAAAATAGAAATAAGCCATAAGGGAAAAACGAAGGAAAGAAAACAGAATAAAAAAAAAAAAAAAAAAAGCCGGCCGGCGATATTACAACTGCCCGCGGAGTGACAGCAGCGCTATGCCCAACGCATCGGGCTTCAAGCGCTGTGACTCCTGTCATGAGGCAATGCCTGCCTCAGACGGGCACACTTCGTGTGTTAAATGTCTCGGGGAAGGGCATCTTGCTCAGAAGTGCCCTGACTGCAGGCAACTCACCACCCGAGCGAGGAAAGAGCGGGACCGCAGATTGAAGCTCCTCTTATTAGAGGGCTCCCTGCGCCCGTCTTCAGACCCTGGTGCCTCTCCTCAACGTGAAGAGGGAGCGCACAAAAGGAGGTCTCCAGCCTCTTCCCCAGTCCCCAAAAAGAGAACCAAGGGGACGGAGAGTGCGAGCAGCTGCCCGACCGCTACGGCAAATGATTCCCGTGCAGCGGCAGCATCAAACAAACAGAAAAAAGCCAAGCGGACAGCGCCGCAAGCTTTAACGGCACCGTCAAGTGCCTCGGTTCCGATGCCCAGCCAGGGGCTCTCGGCACCGTTCTTACTCTCACCAGCCACAGCACCGGGCTTGTCAATGTCGGGCACGCTGCCGGTGACGGCACCGGCAACAGTACAGGCTCCGGCTCCGCCTTTGATTCCCTGTACTCCTCAGCCACAGACAGTGCTGCCGCAGGGTGCTGTCACACCATTACTTACTCAAACACCCTTTTCAACGGCTGTGGACGTTGTGGTGCAGCCTCCAGCTGTTAAACACCACAGGAAATCCAAACATATGGAGCTGTTGGACGATCTTACGGTGCACTCAGCCCCATTATCTCCTCTCTTTTGTTCGGATTCTTCGGAATCTTCTTCATCAACGTCACCATCGAAAGCGTCTGCCTCGTCGGTGGCCTCGAACCCAGAGCAACAAAGGAGGGGCAGACACCAAACAACAATCTTCCCAGCCACCGAATAGCAAACAGCAATTTTGATGGGCAAGTCGAGGGAGTGTTCGACCAGTCACTAGGTCACCTGCCATCCAACCCAACGTTCCGCAACAAATTACAACCGTTTCTCTCACGTTGGAGAGAGAGAACATCAGACAAGTGGGCTATAGAGATCATTCACCACGGTTATTCTATCCCTTTCATTTCTACACCCAACCACCACCACCCCCACCCGTCCCTCTTCAGGGACCCCAATCACGTACAACTCCTTCAGTCAGAAATCCAACGTCCACTCGATCTAGGAGCTGTAGAGGAGGTACCCATAGAACAAAGAGGAAAAGGGTTCTATTCCCCGTACTTTCTAATACAGAAGAAGTCGGGAGGTTGGAGACCTATATTAGATCTTCGACGTCTCAACGCACACATACTGGTGAAACGATTCAAAATGGTGACCCTCAGGGACATATTCCTGGCCCTTCAACGATCCGACTGGATGGCCTCCCTCGACCTGCAGGACGCATACTTCCATGTCACTATTCGAACCGCACACAGGAGATTTCTCAGATTCCGTTTTCTTCACAAGCATTATCAATATACAGTCCTGCCTTTCGGCCTAGCCACGGCGCCAAGAGTCTTTTCCAAACTTATGGCTCCAGTGGTGGCATTTTTAAGAAGAAGGCACATAGAAATTTTTCCATACCTAGACGACTTTCTCATCAAGGCACCCACACAGATCAGCACAACCCAAGCACTACAAGCAACAATCAAGTTGTTTCACGAGCTAGGTTTGAGCATAAACTTCGACAAGTCCACCTTGATGCCGGCGCAAGAACTTCAGTTCATAGGGGCAAGACTTTGTTCACCGATTTCACGGGCCTTTCTTCCAATGGACAGATTCATCAGCCTACAGCAGATAGCGTGTACCATTCGGGGAGCAACCATCATATCGGCTCACACAGCTATGCGCATGTTGGGGCACATGGCAGCGTCAACCTACCTTGTAGAGAATGCAAGACGTCGCATGCGTCCGTTCCAACTGTGGTTTCTCTCCCACGTCAGACATTACAATCGTCTAACCAAAACACTGCTCATAGTGCCGAGTGCCATCAAAGATTCTCTATCTTGGTGGACACGTCACAACAACCTATTGCAAGGAGTCCCCTTTCGACAACCACAACCACAAGTCACAGTAACCACAGACGCTTCATTACGAGGATGGGGAGCTCACTGCCGCGACCTCACGGCGCAGGGCAGGTGGTCCATGGCAGAGACAAGCCTGCACATCAATCTGCTCGAGCTGAGAGCTGTTTTCAAAGCGTGTCAGAAGTTTCTCCCCATAATTGCTCACAGCGTGGTAATGGTAAGAACCGACAACAGGTCCACCATGTTCCACATAAATCGGCAAGGAGGCACCAAATCTCCCATACTCTGCCTAGAAGCAGCGAAGCTCTGGGATTGGTGCATCCAACATGGCATTATCCTTCGGGCGGTGTATCTCCCGGGCAAAGAGAATATCATAGCAGATGCCCTGAGCCGCTCGTTTACAAACCGCCACGAGTGGGAGATCCGACAGGACATACTTCACAGCATTTTCGAGTTCTGGGGTCATCCTGTGCTCGATCTGTTTGCTACGGCGCACAACAAGAAATGCAGCCGATATTGCTCTTGGGCGGGGAGAGGCCCAGGATCGGAGGGCGACGCCTTTCTCACTCACTGGGGAAAAGAGCTACTTTATGCCTTCCCGCCAATTCCATTGATAGCACGAACTTTACACAAAATCGCACTGGACAGAGCAACAGTAATAATGATAGCACCAGCTTGGCCTAGTCAGCCCTGGTTCTCCATGCTCATCAAAATGTCCATAGTACCTCCCATCATCTTACCACAGGTACAAGACTTACTGTCACAAGACGACGGGACCCGCAAGCATACTTACCTGAACAAACTACACTTGACAGCATGGAACCTCGATGGTTCGATACTACGGAACTCCTATGTTCCGACAGGGTAAGGGAGGTACTACTAAATAGTAGAAAACCTTCCACAAGACGAACTTACCTCCAAAAATGGTCACGATTTTCCAATTGGTGCATACAGCGATCGTCCTCTCCAACTGAAGCACCCATACCGATGATCCTGGACTACCTCTGGCACCTAAAAGAAACAGAGATATCGGTCAACACCATTAAGGTCCACCTCGCAGCAATTTCAACTTTTCACATACCTGTAGACGGCTCTTCAATCTTCGCTCATAGAGTCGTTAAAAGATTTATGTTGGGCCTCAATAATCTATTCCCACATGTTCAACCGCCAGCAACACCGTGGGATCTCCCATTAGTCCTTAAAACATTGATGCGACACCCATTCGAACCCCTCGCCTCTGTCTCTCTCTTGCACTTGTCCATGAAAGTGGCATTTCTCGTGGCAATTACATCGGCAAGAAGAGTGAGTGAAATGGCGGCACTTATGGCTGATCCGCCCTATACGGTTTTCTACAAGGACAAGGTATCCCTATGCCTCCATCCCAAGTTCCTTCCAAAAGCCTCATCCGCATTCCATGTGAATCAGGTCATTCACTTACCTGTCTTCTATCCAAAACCGCACGCAACGCCACATCACAGAGCCCTCCATACCCTGGATGTCAGAAGAGCGCTAGCCTATTACTTGGATCGGACCAAGGCGTTCAGGAAGACAACAAAGCTATTCGTATCTACTACCGAACGATCTTTCGGTCAGCCCATCTCTAAGCAACGATTATCTAACTGGATCTCGTCATGTATACGCACAGCCTACAATATCAACCAAAAGACGCCACCTGCCACAATCCTCTCTCATTCAACAAGATCCATGGCATCTTCTATGGCGTTCCTTGCGAAAGTTCCACTACAAACGATTTGCCAGGCAGCCACTTGGGCTTCCAATGACACTTTCGCAAAACATTATGCGTTAGACCGTTTTTCCGTAGATGACACGGCCTTCGGTCGAGCAATACTACAAACAATGGACAAGGGACGGTCCGAAGTCCCCACCACCACATTCCAGTAACTGCTACATACTCACCTATTGTGGAGCAGTCGGGAGCGCTGCTCGATGAAGAAATGGAGGTTACTCACCTTCGTGCAGTAGCCGAAGTTCTTCGAGATGCGCGCTCCCGACATGCTCCACAACCCACCCTCCTCCCCTCTACTTCGGAGGCTATTTCTTGTCGTTTCAGATATCTCCCGGCGTAGAAAGGAACTGACAGGAGGGGCAGCGGGGAAGCTGTCAGGCTGACGTCACACTGGCGGGAAACGGACGCCGCCGCAGCTTCCCTGCTGCAGAGCCACTGCTAATTCAAAAATCTCCGATCCGGGGTGTTTAGCGGCGCAAAACACCTATTGTGGAGCATGTCGGGAGCGCGCATCTCGAAGAACTTCGGCTACTGCACGAAGGTGAGTAACCTCCATTTGTAGTACGTAACCTATCACTTAAATCAGCCTCTATACTAGAGATTACTAGAGTGTAGGTAATGTAATACTTATGTTTAAAAAAGGCTCCTGATGTGATCCTGGCAATTACAGGCCACCAAGCCCAGCTTTAGAACGGGCATATTGGTTGAAATTATAATAGAGAACGGAAATATGAGACACACAGGTGAGCATGTCCTTTTGGCAAAGGTGGGGAAGAGTCAATATGGCTTTTGTAAAGGTGAATCAGGCTTCACCAATCTATTAGAACTTTTTGAGAGTGTCATCAAGTACATGAAAAAGAACAATCCTGTGTGTGTAATGTACTTGGACTTTCAGAAAGCATTTGACAGGGTCCCTCGCTAAAGCTTTTAAGCATTATAAGTGGGCATGAATAAGAGGGATGGGCCTCTCACAAATCAGTAACAGGCTAAAAGATAAGAAATGCAGAGAAGAAATAAATGGTTCCTTTTCACAATGGAGAGAGATAAATAGAGAGATCGCTCAAGGATCTGCATGGAGTGTTAGTGCGGACCCATCCCCACGACACTGGAGTTCCTGTCACAGGAATCAGAGCTGCAGCTCAGGAGCGCAGCCCAGGATTGGGCCTCCACGTCCCTGTCCCTGACACCGTGGTCCAGAGAAATCCAGTGCCACGTTTCTCCATCTCTGGGATGCCCTGACTCGCTAAGCATGGGCTCACAATCGGAGGCAGCAGAAGAGCGCCTATCACCAGCTCGCATGTCACCAGATGATCTCTCCCCAGAGCAAGCTTTGGCACCATTGACAGTGTTTTCCGGGCACTGGTCCAAGGCCCAGGACCAATGGTGGAGGTTGTCCTCATCTTTGAAACCATCCGCAGTGGACACATGGAGGTTGAAGCGCCTAACATCACCGGTGGAGACGCTCCCATTGGGAAGGCACTGCAGAAAGTGCTCTAGACCAATGACCCGGCACCAGTTGAAGGAGAGGTGAACCTGCAACTCTGCTTCATCTCCACTGCCCCAGGGATTGCTTGACAGTGATGACTCTGCACCGCATCACTGTAGAGGTTGCTCTCTGCGCTGGGACCACTCCCATTGGGAGAATCAACCTTTGGCACCGGGGAGAGGAACATCCCCAGCACAAGCACCCCTCCCAGCCCAGACCTTCCATGACTGGATGGTCCAGTGGTATTACTGGGACCATTGGGCCACATCACAGAGAGGGTCCCCATGCCATGCGTCCTCAAGGACCCATCCGTCCTTGTTCAGCTATGACCAGCAAGACTCAGATGTTGGCTTCATCCCAGGAGAAGGCCCCTCAGGCTTATGCAGGAATAGCTCTTATGCTTAATCCTTGTCGTCTTCTGATGAAGCAATGTACCAGAGGTCTGTCTTGCTGCTAGAGGACCTGAGGGCACATCAGGAGCTCCTAAAGAGGGTGACCTCCAACTTGGTCCTCCCCATAGAGGTGGTGAGGCAGGACTTCGACTCACTCGTTGAAGTGGGCAATTCAGTGCCCCTAGCCAGAGCGGCCCTTTCCTGCTGCATGAGAGAATCCTGAAGACAGTGAAAGCGTGAAGGCAGATTCCATCCCACCAGTTTCTAAGGGAACTGAGAAGAAATACCATGTCCCTGCAGAGAAATTTGGATACTAGTTCAGCCACCCCGTGCTGGGCTCTCTGGTGGTAGATGTAGTCAACCAAAAAGAGAGGGAGGGCCAACCCGCATCCCTCCCAAAGATCAAGGAGACAAAATGAATGGACTTGTTTGGACGGAAGATTTATTCAACTATGGAGTTACAGCTGTGCATTGCAAATCAACAGGTGCTCATAGGGAGATACAATTTCAACTTGTGGAACTCCATGCGCAGGTTCCTGGACTTCATCCCTTCAAACCATGCCATGGATTTCAACACAGTCATGGGAGAGGGCCTTCTGGCAGCACATGCAACATTCTCTGGCCTCCTAGGATGCGACAGGCCCAGCTAGTAGAGAGGACACCTCTGCATGGCCATGAGAAGGGCTGCTTAGCTGCAGAGGTCAGGTCTATCACCACAAATGCAGCAGGTGATGCAAGACCTCCTTTTCGAGGGCCCAACCCCCTTTGCTGATTCCACAGACACAAAGCTCCATTGCATGAAGGACTCCCAGGCCCACTCTGTAGTCACTGGGCATGTACATTCCTCAAGCTGCCAGATGTCTCTTTTGTCCTCTGGTCTCCCAGCTGCAACAGCAGAGCTAACAACTGTGCTCCTATAGAAACTGAGATGGAGACAGGAGCAGAGGAAATAGAGGACAGGGTTCACAACAGTCCTCTCATCAAGGATCCAGTCATCATTCCAACAATCAGAGATGCTGGTTCTGACAGGCTGCTCAAGGGCCTCAGATCCACCCCGAGTCCTGCCCCTCACTTGTTTTTCCAGGACCACCTCTTTCATTTTCAACACCAGTAGGTCAAGATCACCTCAGACTGCTGGATATTAGATACAGTTTCTAATGTCTATGCCCTCCAATTCAGGTCCAGGCCCCCCACTGAAAAACCACCCACTCACCATAGCATTGGGGGCCTCTTCACTCGAATATCTGCTGGAGCAAAAAGGACTCATGCTGTTGAAGCTAGGGGCAATAGAGCTAATGCCTCACAATGAGAGAGGCAGGGACTTCTACTCCAGATACTTTGTGATCCCGAAGGCACAAAGGGGCCTGAGACCCATTCTGGACCTACATTGTCTAAATTAATTTCTCAGAAAAATAAAAGTTTCACATATTGTCTCTAGCCTACATAATCCCATGTCTGGACCCGGGGTACTGGTTTGCATCCCTCAGTTTAAAAGATGCCTATTTTCACACAGCAATCTGACTTGCTCACAGAAAATACCTGCAGTTCACCATAGGGCATAACTACTACCAATTTGCTGCTTTACCCTTTGGGCTGTCCCTTGCCCCAACAGTATTCACAAAGTGCGTAGCGGTAATGGACCACCTAAGAAAGAAGGATGTCCAGATTTTTCCCTACCTGGATGACTGGCTTGTCAGGGGTGGGTCCAAGAGATAGGTCTGATGCAGTGTCCATGCCACTTGAAGGCTGTGCGACAAGCTAGGCCTCCTACTCAACCTAGAAAAATCAAAGTTAGAGCCCACCCAAGAAATAGAGTGCAGTGGGTCACGCCTGGACTCGAAGCGGGCCAGGGCTTCCCTCCTGTTCTCCAGGTTTCGGTCAATGTCTATCATCATCTCAGACCTACATCGCTCCCCCACAATTATGGTGAGGCAGTGCCTCCAACTGCTGGATCACATGACAGCCTTCATCTCAGTTACATGGATGGCCTGCCTTTGCATGAGATCCCTGCGGTCTTGGCTGGCGGGAGTGTACCGCCTGCATGGTCACCATCACACAGGAAGTTCTAAAAATCCTCAGGGTCTGGCAGAGCCTGGGCTTCATATTGCAGGGGATCCACTTTGAGGTACAGAACCCCTCGATAACCCTGATCATGGATCCCTCAGACCTTGGATTGGGGCACATATCAACTATGACCTCACCATGCAAGGAAGATGGTCAGCAGAGGAGATACTCCTACACATAAATGTGAAGGAGCTAAGGGCGATCCACCTGGCCTGCAAAGTCTTTCTCAAGGGAGTCAGGGGGAGGACAATACAAGTTTCCACAGACAACACAGCAGCGATGTTCTGTCTCAACTGCTAGTGGGAGCAGGGGCGCTCGCTTGTCAGCCTTGTGCAAGGAGGTGCTCTGCCTCTGGGATCTAGCCCTAAAGAACAATTTCCACTTGGTAGCAGCTCATCTACCAGGAGTAAGAAACAATCAAGTGGACAGGCTCAGCAGACAGTTCCTGCCAGACCACAAGTGGTCAGTATACCCAGCGGTAGCAGAACTCATCTTCTGGGAGTGTTGTCTCCCCCAGATAGACCTGTTTATGAGCAGCACAATCGCAAATGCAATCTGGTTTGTTCCCTCAGGGGCAGAGACAGGGGCTCTCTGTCTGTGCATTCCTGATTGGCTTGGAAAGTCCCCTACTCTACTCCTTCCCCTCAGTTGCCATGATCTGCAGGCCCTGTTAAAGATCAAAAAGGACAGGGCAAGTGTAATCATGATAGACCCTGCCTGGCCCCTCCAGATTTGGTTCAGTACACTCCTCAACCTCTCAGTGGTCCCTCCCAGGACACTCCCATTTGGGGGGGGGGACCTACTGACCGGGGAAGAGAGGCGACTTCTGCAGCTAGACCTGGAGTCTCCACACCTGATGGCCGAGATGCTCTGTGGCTAAACTCAGATGAGAGCATGTTCCCAGGAGGTCCTGGAGATCATGGCGGACAGCAGAAAACCTTCCATGCAGACAACATACAAAGTGAAGTGGAAGTATTCATGGACAGCATCAAAAAGTGTCTCCCCAGAAAGTACACCTGTCCAGAGCATCCTGACCTACCTCCTCCATCTAAAAAGGGAGGGACTAGCCTCAGTCTCTCTCAGAGCCCACCTAGTAGCAATCTCTGCTTTCCACAAATCTCCCCAAGGAGTCTTCCCCTTTTAACACACCATGACTTCAAGATTCCTCAAAGGGATAGAAAGACTTTACCCCCAAATCCATGATATGGTCCCTCAAATAGGACCAAAACCTGGTGCTTAGTGGGCTGATGGGTCCCTCCTTTGAACCCCAGACTCACGCTCCCTGTTAGGAAGGTGGCATGCCCAGTGGCCATCACCTCAGTAGGAAGGTATCTGAGTTATGGACCCTTTCCTCAGAGCTGCCCTACACAGTATTTTATAAGGACAAAGTACTAGTCAGACTATGCCCAGCATTCCTGCCAAAGGTGGTCTCCACCTTCAATGTCAACCAGGACGTCTTCCTCCCTATGTTCTTTTCTGAACCTTACATAGCGGAAAACCAGAGAAAGTGGAATACCTTTGATCACGGGTCTCAAACTCAAATTGCCACAAGGGCTGTATGAGGACTAGTACATTAGCCCAAGGGCCGCACCAATCATGAGAGCTAGTATGGTATCCCAAGGGCCACACCGCTGAAACCTTTTCATACAACTATATTGCAAATATTGACAGCGATAGTATCGTTGTGGGCTTCAGGAGATAGCTTTAGGGGCCACATGCAGTCCTTGGGCCATGAGTTTGAGACCTCTGCCTTAGTTGTTAGGAGAGCCCTTGCCATCTACACTGACTGGATGAGACAGTGCTGGAAGTGGACCCAACTCTTGGTTGCGGTCACTGAATGCATGAGAGGCCAAGTGGTGACATCACAGTGCATCTCATTGTGGATAATGAGCCCATCAAAAACGGCTATCACTGTGCTGAGGTGCCCAAACCAGGCCTGATTAGGGCATACAACCAGAGCCCAGGTGTCTTTGGCTGCCTTCCTGGCACAGGTACCTATTCAGGAGATCTGCAGAGCAGCACCCTGGTCTTCAAGGCATACCTTCACCTCGCATAGCACCATCGTGCAGCAGACAAGAGACAGTGCAGCTTTCGGCAGAGCCATGCTGTAGTAACCCTTGGGGAGGAAGGGGTTAACTATCTGGTCAGTGAGTCCCAGGACAGCCAATAGGAATAAAGCACAGCTTTTTGAATGGTAACGGCAGCCTGGCCTGGGCCTGTTTGGATGCAGCAGAGCTCCTGGAAGGATCAGGAGGAGGCCAGAGGGGCCTGAGGAAGAATCCAGCAACATCCTTACCAGAGATAAGTTAAGTTTGGTACTGACCAGGCGTGAGTAGAACAGGGAATGTTTATTTAGACGCGGTCAGGGTATTTTCTTTGTTTTTGGCTTGTTTTTTGGATTTCTCTGTGCTGAGCATATGTACCCCCCCCCCACTACCCTGTAACTACCCAAGTTAGTTCCCAGAGAAGCAACTCTCTGTTTATTATCTGTTCTTTTTGATTAAAGAGCTTACCTTTTAAGTAAGTTCTGGTTCTGTGTCTTGAAAGGCAAGAGGTTTGTGTGCACGTGCCTTAGACTGCACAGGCAGCTACTAGAGGGAACCCTGTTCCAGTTCCAGCTCATATTGCAGCTGGAGTTCAGTCACTTTCCTGAGAGAGGAATAAAGAGGATTGCAAGTACCTCACAGGGAGGAATTCCCAAGTGCGCCTTCCTGGGTCTCAAGAGGTTTTTTTGCATTTGGGTGGTGGCAGCGATACCACTCCAAGGCCAGGAATTGGAGGCCTTGGAGAGTTTTAAGAGCAGGCTTTAAGGCCAGTGGCTTTTAAGGCCTGTTGCAGGCCCCCACCTTCTGCACTGAGTGCCAGAGTGGGGAAAAAGCCTTGACACATGCTGTGGACAGGGAGACTGTAACTCCTCCTACCATCCTACACAGGGCTTGCAAGTTACTTACACTAGAATGGATGTGAGCAACGCTTGAAGAAGAATGGAGGGTTACTTACCTGAAAACATCCTTCTTCAAAATGGGCCTTTCCCATACATTCTGAACCCTCCCTCCATCCCCACTGTTTGGAGTTAGTGGAAAGAAGGGACTGAAGGGGGTGTCAGGGTCAGTGCTGCCTGTATACCACAGCCAGAGCGTGGGATTGAGGGGGCGTTGGTGACTGACCCCATGGGGACCGGCTAGGGCAAAAAGCTTTCCAAATAGCCATGCACTTTGGCATGTACACACCTACACTAGAATCTATGTAAGCAGCTCATTTCGAAGAAGGATGTTTACGGGTAAGTAACCGCTGATGTGATCATCTTGTCTAGTGGTTCTCAACCTCTTGTGGGTTACAACGTGCTTGGCGGCATATGTGACCATATAGGATACACCAGCCAGAGGTGGCTTTTAGGGTAGGCGAAACAGGTGACAGCCTAGATCCACTGAGCAGCAAGGAGCCCCTTCACCTACCCCAAAAGTGGTGTCAGTCTCCCACCCTGCAGAACATGTGGCAGGGGGCCAGGGCTGGGGCTGGGGCCGGGGCCAGGACCAGCAGTGGGGGCAGGGCTCTGTGGGGATGTGAGGTCTAGGGCCAGTCAGGTTGCGGGATCCCTGATGGTGGGGGGAGTGTGGGGTAGAGCATGTTGTCCCAGAGGCAGGGCTCCCACACCTTCCTGGGCCAGCTGTTCCGCCCGCAGGGGCAGGGTGGGCCAGCCCAGAGGCCCAGGTCTGCTCCTGCCTTGCCCTTTGCCTTTGTCAGTGGGGGGTTGGTGCTGCTAGCAGGGCACTGGGGCTGTGGAGAGAAGGGGAAGCAGGGGTTGTGCGGGGGGGCCTGGTGGGGCATTGGGGCTGCAGGGAGAACCAGGACACAAGGGCTGCATGGGGGTTTTGGAGCCCCTGGCATGTGGAGAAGGTTGGCCCTGGGGGGCTAGAGCCATGGGGGAAGGCGAGGTGTCATGGTTGCGGGGGGGTCATGAAGGGTGGGCTTGGGGCCAGCGGTGGGGAGCCAGGACTGTGGGAGAGGGGATTGGGGCCAGTTGGGGGAGGCTGGGCTGCAGAGGGGGGAAGCTAAGACCGTCAAGAGGGCTGCTGGTGTGGAGCTGGGGCTGCAGAGGGAGGTTTTGGGGGCCTATATGGAGCCCTGCAATGGGTCTTTTCTTAGAGCCCCCAGTTGCCTAAGGCTACCCCTCCACTGGCTCTCTGTGACACACTTCCTGCTGTGTGGCAAGACAGTAGTTGAGAACCACAGATCTAATTTGACCTTCTACACAATGCAGGCCATAGAACCTTACCCACCAACTCTTGTAATAAATCTTTAATGTGTGACTGAGTTATTAATGTCCACAAGTCATGGTTTAAAGACTTTAAAGGTATGGAGAAGCCACCAGCAAGTGAGCCATATCCCATGCCACAGATGAAGGCAAAAAACACCGCAAGCCTTTGCCAATCTGTCCTTGAGGCAAATTCCTTTCTGACCCAAATATGGTGATCAGGTAAACCCTGAGTACGTGGGCAAGATTCACCAGCCAGACACTCAAAGAATTCTCTGTAATAATTCAGAACCCACCCATCAAATGTTCCATCTCAGGTTGTTGGTATATCCACCACCAGTTGTCAAAGATCAGCCAAACTACTGTAGGCCATCCCCTCATACGATCCCCTCCATAAATTTATCAAGCTCAGTTTTGAAGCCAGCCAGGTTTTTTGCCCTCACAACTCTCCTTGGAAGGCAATTCCAGAACTTCACTCTTCTGATGGTTAGAAGCCTGCATCTAATTTCATGTCTAAACTTCTGGATGGCCAGTTTATATACATCTGTTCTCATATCCACATTGATACTGAATTTAAATAATTCTCTCTCTTCCTGGTATGTATCCCTTGGATGTATTTATACAGAGCAATCATATCTCCCCTCTTATCAGTCTAATTATTTCCTGTGAAGTGTCTGGTACTGGCCACTTTCTGAGAGGATACTGAGCAAGATAGACCCTTGATATGATCCAGTATGGCTGTTCCTCTGTGAAAGAGGCTGCTCTGCATAGCAAGAGTTGATAGAAGTTTAGCTACTGGTGTGGTCTCAGACTCCTTTTCAATGGCATGTATTTAAGACAGTCAACTTTATACTCAGGATTTTAACATATGCTTCATATTGCTTTGATTATTCTCTCTTCCTTTCTTAGGTGGACCATGCAGCAGCAATAAAGGAATACAGCAGGTCCTCAGCAGACCAGGAGGAGCCTTTGCCCCACGAACTGAGACCTTCAGAAGTGTTGAGCATGACCATGGACTATTTAGTTACCAAAATCATGGACAAAGTGGAAGGGAGTTACCGGGAATGGTATGACTTTGTATGGAATAGGACACGTGGAATAAGAAAGGTAAAAAAAAAAAAAAAAAAAAAAAAAAAAAAAGAGAGATTTCCCCTAGAATGCTTGTGTGAAAAATAGTGTCCAGAAAGGAATGGAAGTGGCTTTGCTCTTTGTGTTTGTAATTATTGCTGCATTTACAAATATCTTGCCTTTCATTTTGGTCAGGATATAACCCAGCAACATCTTTGCGATCCTCCAACAGTCTCCTTGATAGAGAAGTGTGCTCGCTTCCACATCCATTGCGCTCATCAATTGTGTGAGGAACCCATGTCCTCCTTTGATGCCAAGATCAACAATGAGAACATGACTAAATGTTTGCAGAGCCTGAAGGAAATGTACCAGGACCTGGCTAACAAGGGTATTTACTGCAAGGGTGAAGCAGAATTCAGAGGATACAATGTCCTGTTGAATCTCAATAAGGGGGATATTCTCAGGTGAATTACCAGCTTTTTTTCACTGGCCTGGTCTTTTGCCCCAAGAGCATTTATGTGATATAGAAATCATATTTAGAGGCTCTCAATGAAAGTGAAGTATTTACTGTTACACTTTTAAAAATACAAGTTACCATCATGGAGCTGTTATATTATTGTATAGTTAGTTATTGTGCTTTATTTCCTTGAACTTACATTTTAGAGAAGAAAGAAACCATTTATGCTCTAATCATTTTAACATTTGAATCCTTCCCACCAGATTTTTGTTTTTCCTCTCACTGAGGCAAATGTAGTGGGTGATGGTCACATTCAGACCTTTTTGGTGAGAGCAGCTAGACTGGAGGCAGTTTTTTGTGTGCCTGGGTTAGCATGGAAGCATCGCATTTATTCATGTTGTTATGGCTGTATCTTTGCCAAAGCAAAATGTAGGTTTTTACATGCAAACTTAGAAATTGCCAGATATGGCAGAATGGAACAAAACTACAGAGAAACTATAAAATTGCTGCCTCTGCAATTTTTATAATGTATGTTTTTCGCTTGTTGCTAGTGTTGAGACACTGTGGGTAAGGAATGGAGAGAGATTATTCTTTGTGTATTCTAATTCAAGCCTTATCATTCTGAGAACGGTGGTCTATGATGGAACCAAGAAATTTGCAGAGATAAAACAAAAGGGGAAGGCCTTCGTGGTTCTCATGGGGGACTTCAGTTAACTCGTCATCTTCTGGGAGACACTGTTCCATCTAAGCTGCTCGCATGTGTGCGTGCACACAGATTGTGAAACCCGTGCACACAGCAAAATACAGTGCGCACAAAAAAATTCAACAGTGCTAATATTAGTACACACACAAATCTTTTGTGTACACAGTCTACCAAAAATTAGAGGGAACATTGCTAGGAGGGCGACACAGCAGTGCACAGACATTCTAGGAAGGTTTGGAGAGCATTGAGGACAACTTCTTGGTACAAATGCTAAAGGAAACAACTAGGGGCCTTGCTCTTCTCGATCTGCTACTCACAAACATGGAAGAATTGGTAGGGGATGTAGTAGTGAACAGCAACCTGGGCAGCAGTGACCATCAGGTGGTAGAGTTCAGAATCTTGATCAAAGGAAGTTACTGGACATCAGAAAAGCGGACTTTGCTTCCTCAGGGAACAAATGGGCAGATCCCCCGGGAGGCTAATCTGAAGGGGAAAGGAGTCCAAGAGAGCTGGCTGTATTCTAAAGAAACCCTACTAAGGGCATAGAAAGATACCATTCTGATGTGCAGAAAGAATAGCAAATAGGAAAGGCACCCAAAGTGGCTTGGCAGAGAACTCCTTGGTGATCTGAAACACAAGAGGGAAGCTTACAAGAAGTAGGAGCTTGGACAGATAACTAGAGAGGAGTATAATGATATTGCACATGCCTCCAGGGATAAATTCAGGAAGACCAAAGGGCAATTGGAGTTGCAGCTAGCAAGGGATATGAAGGTTAACAGGATGAGTTTCTACAAGTATGTCGGTAGCAAGAAGAGGATCAGGGATGGTGTAGGTCTCTTAGTGAATGGTAGGCAACCTAGTGGCGGATGATGCAGGAAAAGCTGAAGTACTCAGTAGTTTTTTGCCTTGGTCTTCACAGACGGGGTCAGCTCCCAGGTTGTTAAACTGGGGAACACAGAATGCAGAGTAGGAGAGTGGCCCTCAGTGATGGAAGGTCAGGTTAGGGACTGCGTAGAGAAGTTGGATGTGCAGAAGTCTGAGGGGCCAGGTGAACTGCATCTGAGGGTGCTGAGGGAGTTGGTCAATGTGATTGCAGAGCCACTGGCTATTATCTTTAAAAACTCGTAGTGGTCTGGGGAGGCCCTTGATGTTTGGAAAAAAGGCAAATATAGTACCTATTTTCACAAAAGGGAAAAGAGAGGATCCAGGGAGTAACAGACCAATCAGCCTTACCTCACTCCCTGGAAAAAACATGGAGCAGGTCTTCAAAGAATCCATTTTGAAATACTTGGAGGAAAACAATATGATCAGTAGTAGGCAGCAGCATGGATTCACCAAGGGCAAATCATGCCTAACCAGCCTGATTGCCCTCTATGATGAGATGGCTTTGGGGATGTGGGAATAGCTGTGGATGTGATGTACCTTGACTTTAGCAAAGCTTTTGGTATAATTTCCCACAGCACTGTCAACAAGTTAAGGAGGTAAGATTTGGATGAATGGACTGTGAAGTGGATAGAAGGCTGGCTGGATCATTGGGCTCAGGGGGCAGGGATCAATCACTCGGTGTCTAGCTGGCAACTAGTAACAAGCTGAGTGCCCCAGGGGTCAGTCCTGGGACCAATTTTGTTCAACATCTTCACTAATGAGCTGGATGATGGAACAGATTGCACAGTCAGTAAATTTGTAGATGATACCAAGCCGGGTAGAATGATAGATACGCTGGAAGGTAGGGATAGGATTCAAGGAGACCTAGACAAAATGGAACATTGGGCCAAAAAAATCTTATGAGGTTCAACAAGGACAAGGGCAAAGTCCTACATTTAGGATGGAAAAATCCTGTCTACTGCTACAGGCTGGGGCTTGACTGGCTAAGTAGCAGCTCTGTAGAAAAGGGGGTTATAGTGGGCGGGAACCTGAATATGAATTAAGTGTGCCCTTGTTGCCAAAAAGGACAACAGCATATTGGACTGCATCAGTAAGAGCACTGCCAGTAGACTGAGGGATGTGATTATTCACCTCTATTCAGCACTGTTGAGGCCGCATGTGAGATATTGTGTCCACTTTTGGGCTCCCTACTACAGAAGGTTCCAAAGAGGTTGCTGTGTTAGTCTAGTTCTGCAAAACAAGCAAGTAGTCCTGTGGCACTTAGAGAGTAAAAAATTTATTTATTGTATGAGTTTTCATGGGAGAAAATCCCACTTTGTCAGATGCTTTGAAGATGGGGGAGCTTACAGAATGGGAGCAAAATAAATGCATAAAGTGTAGGTCCTGGGATCAGGTCATACTGTAAAAGCAGATCAAAGCAGTTGTTA
>ML681995.1:27157138-27269912 GCA_007922195.1 Podocnemis expansa
TAACAACTGCTTTGATCTGCTTTTACAGTATGACCTGATCCCAGGACTTACACTTTATGCATTTATTTTGCTCCCATTCTGTAAGTTTCCCCATCTTCAAAGCATCTGACAAAGTGGGATTCTCTCCTGTGACAGCTCATGTGATAAATAAATTTGTTGATAAGTGCCACAGGACTCCTTGCTTGTTTTCCACTACAGAAAGAATGTGAACTAATTAGAAAGAGTCCAGTGGAGGGCAGTGAAAATGATTAGGGGGCTAGGGGCACATGACTTACAAGGAGAGACTGAAGGAATTTGGCTTATTTAGTCTGCAGAAGAGAAGACCGAAGGGGGATTTGATAACTACCTTCAACTACTTGAAGGGATTCTCCAAGGACAACGGAGCTAGGCTATTCTCAGTAGTGACAGAGGACAGAATAAGGAGCAATGGTTTCAAGCTGCCGTTGGGGAGATATAGGTTGGATGTTAGGAAAAACTTTCTCGCTTGAAGGGTAGAGAAGTACTGTAATGGGTTGTCTAGGGAGGTGGTAGAGTCTCCATCTTCGGAAACTTAAGACCTGGTTTGATAAAACCTTGGCTGGAATGATTTAGTGGGAGTGGTACTGCTTTTAGCAGGTGGCTGGACTAGAAGACCTGATGAGGTCCCTTCCATCCCTAATATACTATGATTTCTTATGCTGCAGTTGTTCAGTGAGGGTGCTCAGAAATTATTTTTTTCTGTTCCCAAATCATTTGTTCATTTTCACCCCAACCCTCTGAAATTTTTCCTTTCCTTCATTAAAGACTGTTTGTAAGACATATGTCAAACTACAGTCATTTTTCCTTCAGTTTGAATTTTAGAAACTGTTAGATTATTTCTGTAAAAAGAGAACCCTTTTTTTAACCACTCCTGAACTGGATGGATGGAACTCACGAGAATGTAAGACACAAAACTAACGTTGGTGTATAAACGTCTGAATAAAGATCTTTTAGTATCTGATTATTGAAATTAGGAGAGCCATATATTTTAATGCATCTGAAAAAATTGCATTTCTTTAAGTGCTTCAATTCTATCTTTTTTTCCCCATGTGTTTCTTGTAACTCAAAAGTCACCTTCTGAGCAGAGGAAAGCAAGAAAATTAATCAAAGGGGATTCTTCTTTCAGAAGGTGCCTAAGAACATTCATTTTTAAATGAATTTGCTTTCCCTGGCCATAGCAATAATACTGCTATGTTAAAGCTAATTGAACTGTTATATAAGAACATAAATAAGATGCTGCTATTAATTTAATTTACTAATTTAAGTTCTGTTGTCAAGACATCAGGACTATCTTTAATTGTGTGTATTAAAAGCAGCTTATTTTAAAAATACATTCATGGAAGTCACTGTCAAGGTGTGGCCATTAATATTTAGGTGAAAAAACTCCCATCTTTCTTGTCTCAACAGAGAAGTGCAGCAGTTTCGTCCTGCTGTCCGGAACTCAGCTGAGGTTAGATTTGCAGTTCAAGCCTTTGCTGCATTAAACAGCAATAATTTTGTGAGGTTTTTCAGGTTGGTGCGAACAGCTTCCTATCTGAATGCCTGTCTCTTACATTGTTACTTCAGCCAGGTAAGAAAAAGGAAATTGTGTGTTTGTACCGGTATCTAGTAAAAAGTGTGTAGAGGGGGTTGTTGCAATGGATATCTGTTTAACCCTAATATTTGTCTGCTGTATTCTTAACAAAACAAAACAAAAAACAAAAAAACCTCCAGAAAAAAACCCTGTTGCTCAGATTCACAAAGGAACAATGCCTTTCCACTACAATACAAAAAAGAAAAACATGTAAAATATGGGATTTGCTTTCATAGTGAGAGCAGAACTGTTTTAAAATTTAATATCTCATCAAATATGGAACATACTTTCAGGGTCTTATTTTGGGGTTTTGTTTGTTCTTTTTATTTGTGTAAAAAATAAAAAGTTTATATGAATAGTTCTTTGACTGAATAATTGAATGTGATTGTCATGGACCCTCAGCCTGGCCGCCTCTGGTCATCAGTTGCTCATCGGAGATGTGGGGAGGCAGGGACGGACCTGATCCCACACACTTTTCCAGGCCCCAGCCTGTAGTCCCTAAATGCCTTATACTAGGCATCCCCTAGGTCCCCAGTCAAAGAAAGTCCCCATGGCCCTTGTACTGATCTGCCTATTCCCTTGCTTCATTGAAGGTCCTTCTTAGTCTAGGCAGTCTCAGGCCTTTCTGAGGGCTCTCTGTAGGCCACCTTCTCATGGTCTCAGGCCCAGTCCTCTTCAGAACCCTGCAGTCCACAGTGAGCTGTCCCAAGTGCTAATCCCACAGCTCTTGAGCAGGTAAGATCTTCTCCTCAGGCACCTCAAGGAGACTTCCCTTGTCTGGCTATGTAGCCAGCTTTTCTCCTTCCTTGTGGGTCCTGATTGGCTGCTCTCTCTAGGCCCTCTTTAACCTCTCCAGGTCGGTGTGTGGAAACTGCCCTGTCACAGTGATATTAATATATGATTTTTCAAAACTGATTTGCATATTGGCTGTGCCCTCTTAGTTTTCTAAGTGTGAAGAGTAGCTTTGCCTAAAACATATTTTGTGATGTCTTTCAGAAGCTTAACAATTCCTTGGATTTCTTTTCCAGATACGCAGAGATGCTCTCAAATCTCTCAATATTGCCTA
This sequence comes from Podocnemis expansa, assembly GCA_007922195.1. Classification (NCBI taxonomy): domain Eukaryota; kingdom Metazoa; phylum Chordata; order Testudines; family Podocnemididae; genus Podocnemis; species Podocnemis expansa. Next base: position 27,159,796 of record ML681995.1, read on the forward strand.
CACTGTGAACACCCAGAGATCTACTGTCTTTCCTCTGGATAACTTGGTTCACATGCTACTATTTGCAGACTACAAAGAAGCCACTAATTTTATAAGTTATTATGGCCTGAATGTGTCTGATGGGTAAGAGGCAAGGAGATTTTGTATTTTTGTTAGTGCCCAAAGACCCTGCTCATGATCTGCTCTAGTTCCAAAGAAATTATTTTGGGAGAAGTTCTGTAAGCTGCTTTTTACTAAAGGTCAGACTAGAGCAGTGCTTTTCAAACCTTTATTTCTTGGGACCCAGTTGAAAAAAATCCTCTGTGTACCGCAACCCAATATTTAAATCTTTCAGCAATACATTCCAGTGGCAGCAGCAGTGTGTGCTGCGACCCAGTTAGTCTGTGACCCAGTACTGGGTCCTGACCCGTAGTTTTACAGCCAATGGACTAGAGGATCACAGTGTGCTCCCTTCTGGCCTTGAAGTCTACCCCCTCCAGTGAAACTAGAGCTAACAAGGCAGACAGCATTGTTGCATCATTGCCAGTGATGGTCATTAAAGTACACAGACATTGCCCCAAACCTCAGTTGCAAGACTTGTAGATGACTTGCAGCTTTAAATGAAATAACTATTAAGTCACTGTTGAATTCTGTGGTGAGTGTTCCTAATAACCAAAACACACTATGAGTCATTGGAAAGCTTCAGAAACTAGTTTAGGATTTTCCAGAGCTCTTAATGTTGACTTAACTGCTCCCACTGAAGTCAGGGAGAGTTTTAGCATTGAAGTAAATGGATAATGAGTTAAGCCAACGCTGAGCAGTGGGAAAGCACTGCCCTTAATATAGAAATATTCAGCACTGGGGCATTAACTCCATAATTCAAGAGGGCATTTGTATATTCATAAATATTGTATTTGAAGTTCACCTTTTGCAGCACTTTGTGTGACCAGTGCTGTGAAGACAGCATGCTTAGTGTTTAGGAGGAGCATATTTCACTACTACTCAGTAACACTACTAGCTGGCTGATCTAGTGTGAAGTAGCCAAGGTTGGAGGGAGTTCTGTCTTGAATCTCGGTGTTTTAATGGGGCTCAGCTTGTATAATTTACTGAATTAAGTTAAGTTGCTTTAAATGGCATCTGTACTTCAGGTTTATACTAGTTTAACTAGATCAGTTAAAATTGATTTATATTAATACAACTTTCATCATATAAGCAAGTGTGGCAGAGTACTCTCCCAGCTCGCGCCATGTAATGTATATCCTCCCTGGCGTAGCAGGCCTTGGTAAATCGGTCTTCCTTGACAACCCTCTTCTGTTGGGGGTACAGTGGACCTACTAGCACTAGCCTTGGCTTGTCAAGCACTCCCTTGGTAGGAAACCTTGGGATGAGGTGCTGAGATGTCTGGATCCAGACCTTTCCTCCACTAAGGCCACCAGGTGGGGCCCTTGGTGCAGTGGCCCTCCCCGGCAAGGATGGCTGGCCAGGGCTGCTTTTGTTCCCCACCCCCATCCCTGCTACGCCTGCTATAGCTACTATTTTCTGGGGCTGCTATAACTTCTGCCTACTGCTGCTGAGACAAACCTCTCAAGCCTTGCCTCTCTTCTATCCCCCCCTTTCCCCAACACTGTGTGCTAGTGGGGGTGTGGCTTTTACTGGGGCTGAAGTAGCCCTTAATTGGCCAAGATGTCCCTGATTGCCATGCAGCTGTCTCTCTAGTCTGTCTGCTGGGAAAATCGCCTTCAGCATTCTAGAGCTGACAAACCTACCCTCGATCACTGTTCTATATCTCACTTGCCTGGTTTTGCCACAGAAGATACATGAGTACTAGGGTTTTGGCTTTTCTTTTTTCTTTTAAAGTAAGCCTTGATTCTGGCAAATAAAATGGCAGTCAAAAGTATAAAATAAAACAAGTGCCCCCCACCACATGCTAGGTTGGCAACCTAATGCAATGTGCACAAACAGAGCCACGGTGCTCTGTATGCTTTTTTCATTTAAAGATCTCTTTGGGCTGTAATAGGGGCGTATGTCACATTGGTGCATGAGCAGGTGAATGAGCCCTTGATGGAATAGTTGGCAGACCTCTCTTCACTCACAGACATCCCCCAACCTTAAGCAAATACTCACCGGCAACTACAGAACAGACAACAGAAACCTCAAGGCAGGCACGTGTCCCTGCAGCAAACCCCGCTGCCAGCTTTGTCCACATATCAGCACAAATGACACCATCATAGAATCTAATTAAACCAGCTACTCCGTCAAGGGCTTATTCACCTGCTCATCCACCATTGTGATTTATGCCATCATGTTCTAGTAAAAGCCCCCACACCTTATACATTGGGCAAACAGGACTGTCTTTGTGCAAAAGAATAAATGGACGCATCAGACATCAGGAATAACATCATTAAAACCAATAGGGAAGCATTTCCATCTCCCTGCTCACTTCAAGGAAGATTTGTTCATAGCTCTACTTAAAGCAGACTGACTACCAATCAAAGCTTCAAAGTGAAAGTACAGAATTAGAATTCATATGCAAATTTAACATAATTAACTTGAGCCTGAATAGGGATATTGGTTGGGTTTCTTATTGCGAAAGGTGATTTTTGCTTTCTTTCTACCTCCCTGCCTTCTAATATTCTGTTCAATATGTTTGAATCTAATGTGCCTTGATTTGCTGAAACAGTCTGTTATCCTATGACTTACATTTCTCTAATTATTTTCCTCCCTTTCTGTAAGTTGTCTATCTTCAAGTGTCAGACAAAGTGGGATTTTCTCCCATGAAAACTCATGCAATAAATGTATTTGTTAGTCTTTAAAAGTGCCACAAGACTCTTTGTTTATTTTGCTGGACTAGATTGACATGGCTACTCCTTTGGAACTTGTCATCATTGATTGTATGTTTGGTGTTTTGTTTTTCACTAGTTATGTGGAGCTAAGTCGCTTAGCTTTCCTGGAGTCTGAAGGATTGCCTAAACCAAGAAGGTCATTGTTTGTTGAGCAGAAGCGAACTGCATCTATTGGCGAAATTGTAAACGGAGGACCATTACCAGTAATAACTTGCCATGTACCAGTATGTAGCTTCGATGGGCAGAACAGATACACAGGAGGGAGCACTGCTGGGGAACCAACCAGTAGCATCCAGAAAGCCAGTGTCAATGTGACAGGTGAGAGCAAATGGACATAGCTAATCACTTAGATGATGCTCAGAAACCTCCTGCTTGTATTTTGATTTTTCCCAGTTCATTTGGGTTAAAGCTGTGAGAATTTTGCATAGATATTTTATTAAATAGAAACCGCAACTTGCTTCAAGGGTCTACTCTTCATGTGTATTCTAGCAAACATGCTTTGTGGCAAATGTATTAATGAAAATCAAATTTTGAGCTCCCCACCCTGAGTATTTTCAGAGCAACATGATTCTAAAAAGTTATTCAGCCAGTCAGGAAACAGAAACTATACCTTATTTCCAATCAGAAACTAACCAATGAAAGGAGAACCTTGAATCCTGAACACATAAAGAAACATACTTATGAATGATTTGTAAACTGTAGATCTTGAAAAACTTGTTGCAAACAAGTTGCACACAGAAAAGGCAGACTGTTTCTTAAATAAATGTAATCAATTATTTGCCCAGTTCTAGAAGGAGTGCATTTTTTAAATATTATGCTTCTGCTACGTCAGACTGACAAAATGTAACACTATCATATTGATTAAACTTAACTACTTAAAATAGTCTGTAGTGAGTCTGAGAACAAAGTGTGCAAGTGTAAGTGCCAAACTCACTCCTGCTTATTCCTTAAAATAGTCTTTGTATCATAAATCAGTTGTTAATTAAAAGAGTATGCAATCTGATACAAACTAGAATGTCTACAGTTAATTACAGTGCACTGAGGGCCTTCATAAAAATTTGTTTTTATGACTATACAATTTGTCAAACAACCCAACTTTTGAAGAAAATTTCTTTGGTCAGTTAACAGCTATGTAAATTGCTTCTGTTTTCATTTTTGTTAATAACTGGTTGTTTTCTTCTCTATTTTGCCTGCAGAAGGAAGAGTAGAAGAGAGAAGTGCAGAGTCCAAAGGGACAGTGATACAAATCCAACCTCAAGCTCAGCCTTTGCCTTCACAGTTACCTCGTCCTCCAGCACTGTTGCCTCTTTCTGCACAATCCCCTTTTCAGCCTATTGTGCAGCTTGAGATTCCACCTACGAAACCTCAACCTATGTACACAGACATGGTAAGAGACCTCATTCCTAGAAGTCCCAAGCTCAGGAGAAATGTACACTGACTGTTATTCAGTTACCATTTTGTTATGTAATTGTCAATATTGTAAATGGACAATTTTTTCCTGTTTCTGAATCTCTGTAGTAAGAGGCTAAAGACCAGAGCAAGTTACTGTTCCAGAGCTCTGGATAATTAAGTTACTTGTTGTCTTCAACTTCCATAAACAGAGACAAACTTGGGTATGGCTTCACTGTTGCTTTGAAGGAAACTTGGCTCCAGCTGTTAATGAGAGCTAAATAGCTGATAAGCCAGGTGGAAAATGTCACTTAATACTATGTCAAATCTGTCAGGCTATGCAAGGTTTTGTATAGGCAATTCTTAGGTGGAGACATCTAATGAAAACGTCAAATTCAGTGGGTAGCTCTGTTCCTTAGTGAGTCAAGTGCTGAAGAGTCCCCAGAGTAGGAGCGTGTCATCTTTCAGAAGAAACCTGAAACTAAGGTCCTTTTTGCAAGAGTAGGACTATTGACCTTTAGTCATGGACACGCACCAGTTTGGGTCATTCTGTGCTGTGTGCCCTCACTTCCTCCTGCAGTTTTAATTGGATTTGGTAGCATTCTTCAATGAGTATCCATAGTCCTCTAGCTGCTGTGCTCTACCTCAGATGTGGCTGCATTTTATGAAGGGTAAAATAAGTCCATTAAGATAAAAGTAGCTATTTAATTAAATTAGATTCATTTTATTATTAACCATTAAAACTATACCCATTAGGGAAAAATTTGTTAGACATGGAAGTATTAAACATTTAAGATACTGAGAAACCAATTACTTATATTTTATACTCTTGGGGTGGGGGGACAGGTTTAATTCAGCAGTTGTTTTTCTTGCTTGGTGGGATTAACGTTTTACACTTCTATTTTGAAAGTGGCTGAAAAAAAGGCACAGTGGGGTTCCATGTTGTTTTAACCTCCAGACTGAGTTTGATCCCTATCCAAGTAATAACATAAGTTCTTTGGGTGCTTGCTCATGCCGATTTCTGCTCAGATGGGCACATGCTACAAGCATTATCATTAGAAGATTTTTGTCCCAGTGATACGTGCTGGGTCAATGCAGGCATGCCCTGAAGTGGCACCCTCATGGTGCTGTATATAGCATAGCATACCATATAGTATCCTGCCAACCCTCCATTTCCTTACTACCCATGAGAGTTGGAGTGTTGTCTTAGGCACTTTTGAATCCCTCAGAAATTATAGTGCATTAGCAAGTTAAGTGTTTTTAGATGCATGTAGTTAGTTCTTTGAAGGATAGGTCTCTAGCCCTAGCCCTGGGCCTCCAGGGCATGCCTCAGACCAAGCGATTCAAACCTTGTGGAACCTGCCAGAAACCCATGCCTGAGGGCAATAAGTTTGACTTCTGTCTCAAGTGCATAGGTGAGTCACACCAGACTGTTTCAACATCTGCAAGAGTTTTTGTCCACAGAACAGGAAAGAGAGAAGTGCTCTCCTAAAACAGCTACTGATGGAGGCAGGACCCAGCACTGAGATCATCAGTGCACAGCACCCTGGTGTCAGTGAGGGACTTTGTACCGAAGAAGGCCTTGGTGTCAAAGGAATGCAGGCACCGTGTCTCTTCATCACGAAAAGTTGCAAAGCACTGGTTTTGCTCACTTGTGCCATGGAAGAAGCACAGGACTGAAAGGGGATGCTCCCTGGGGAAGAAGCTACACCCTAAAGACTCGACCCTGAGATCACAGCAGGAGAGCCTTGCCCAAGGCCATAGGATGTCAGACTACAAGGTACCCAAGGGTGAAGAATGAAGTGGAAGAGTTGGACATGCTATCTCCAGACACATTCGAGGTGGCACAGCACCTGATAGCCATGAGGGCTTCAGCAGTCCTCTACCTCAGGAAACAAGACCACAGAACCCTCGCCCTCTGGTATCAAAGATTAGAATTAAGTCAAGAGGCAAACTTCCAGTGATGCACCAGGGCTTCCTGTACAGGGCACTGGCACCATCGGCACCATTATGGTCTCCGAGGTTGGACTCAACCCTCAGAGCTGGAGCATAATCTGGCAGCTCCAAGGAGGGAGGACAGAGTCCTTCCATTCCAAATCAGTCAGTGGTAGCCTCAGTGGCTGGCACTGCCTCAATGGCCCTTCTGGACTCTCTGGGCATATCCATAAGCCCAAGGCTTGCAGCCAGGGAGACACTACTCTGTGCCTTCAGGAAGCAGGGATCATTGTCCCCTCAGACAGGTAATGGAAACTGTGAGCTGTTGTGACTGGCTGCTTTATGGATCTGGTCTGATGTGCCACTGTGACACCCCTCCCCCCCACTTCCTACTTCTGAGCCCCAATTGACCCCGCTTTGCCAGGTGATTGCACACTCCTGAGTCAGTCCACTCCAGCCCCTTATGTGCAGCCAGTCCAAAACTGGGTGTATGTGCTCTGGCTACTCAAGGGACAGTCCCTGGCCCTGGTTACCTCACTGGAAGCCACTGTTCACAGGGATTGGCACCCAATCACTATACACTCAAATCTGTCCATTTAACAAAGAAATGGATCATGCCCAGCCTTCTTCCTTTACACCCTCTAAAGACTGCACAGCCTTAGCTAAAACTACTACTAGTTTATTGATCAGATTATAATTCTAAGTGAGAATATGGCCAATCATGGCAGAATCACAATATAAATGAGTCAGGAGTGACCACAAAGAAATAAAAGATAAAACCTGCATACCAACCTGGTATCCTACCTAAACTGACCTAATAGTTCAAGTTTGTGCTCAAGGTGTTTGTCTGTCAGATATTTGTGCAGCCAGTCTCTGCCTGAGATCAGGCAGGGCCCAGATTTTCCTTCAAGTCGTTTCAAGATGGAGGTTCCCAGGCAAAAAGCCCTAAATATCTCCAAGTGTGTCTCTTTTTGTTCCAAACCCCTCTTGACCCCTCCCTTTCTGGGCAGAGGTGATCTGTTTGCCTGATCTGAACCAGGGAACTCAATTAGCATATCTTTGTTGCTTCCTCCAGTTGCTTGCTTGCTTGTTGTTTTGGCTCTTTACATGCAGCTGGGAGAAAGTTCTATCTGTTTCCCACCTCCTTGAGCCGTGGGAAACATGTTACACATGCATGATGCTACATGAAATATGATACCATAGTAATCATGTAGAATGGATTGAGCCTCCATAAAAATAAACCTTGTATGGTGTAATTGGCATAAAAACATACAATCCCAGTGTATAAGTGAACAGAAGAATCATATAGATCATAACCTGATGTGCATCCTGTGACAACTGCACCTGGATGGATCCCCCTACAGTCGCTGGAAAGGGTACAGGGCTCACAAACTATAATGCCCCTAGTATTGCAATATCCATGGACGAGGAGACTGACCTTGTGCCTTGAGGACTTAGGAGCTCTAGACGCCCTGGAGGCTGAGGTGGGCCCCAGAGCCTCTTCCTCCTCATCGCCTGATAAGACTGTGGCACGGGGTGTCATCATCAGTGCCCCCAGTGGACAATAGGGCCCATCAAGTACTGCTAAGGAGGGTGTCCCATAACTTAAACCTCTAAGTAGAGGAGGTATACAAGGACCTGAACTCTGTGGTGAATATCTTGCTTCTTGAAGATCCATCTAGGGCAGTGGTTTTTAAACTTAGGGTCAGGATCCAGTACTGGGTCACAGACCCTCAAGCATCGGGTCATGGCATTCCCTGCTGCCACCACCAAAAGACTGGAATGCATGGCTCAGGGATGTAATTTTGAGTCGCAGGGATAAATGATTTTTTTCAACTGGGTCCCGATTTAAAAAAAAAAAAAAAAGTGAAAACCACTGATCTAGGGTAGTACTGCAAATAATTAAGACATTAGAACTTTTGAAATCACCAACCTCTATACCACCAATGGTGAGGGGAATAGAATGGAGACATTTTGCATCTGTCAAGGGGTGCCATTACTTATTTACACACACTCTCCCCTGCTTATTGTTGGTATCTGTGGCTAGTGATAAAGAGAGACAAGGGCAGCAGGGACTGGTGCCCAAAGCTAAAGAGCCAAAAATACTGGACTTCTTTGTGTTATGCCATAGGTGACCTGCAGCTGAGGATTGCCAATCAACAGGCAATTCTCAGTATATACAACTTCAATTCATGGAATTCAGCGTCAGAATTTAAGTACCACATCCCAACGAAGTCCAAGGATGAAGTTGGGCCTGTTGTTGATGAAGGGAAGTCAGTGGCCAGAACTTCCCATCGGGCACCACAGGATACTGCAGATTAAGTAGCTAGGACCATGGCATCAGGACTGGTCTTGAGGACGTGTTCATAATTACTAATCTCGGATCCACCGCTGGAGGCACCATCTATAATTTAGGACCTCCCATTTGAGTGGGTTGTCTGTTCTCTGGGCAGACTGATTCAAAGCTATGTTACCAAAAGAACTTGAAAGGATGCTGAAGAAACATTTCTTTTTCGAGTGATTGCTTATGGCCATTCCATTGTAGGTGTACAGGTGCGCATGCATGGATAGCCGGAGACTTTTTCCTATACAGCACCTGTAGGGTCAGCTGTGGCGCCCCCTGCAGTGGTGCCATCACGGCTCTCTATATGAGGCACAGCTGACCCGCTCCCTCCTCAGTTCCTTCTCACTGCCATGGTGGTAGCTGCAGTGCTTCCTGGCTGCCCTTGTGCAGTCCTTCACTACTATTTTTAGAAGAGTACCCGTTCCAGTGTTAGATCTGCCTCCAGGTTGGGGCATACCAGGTTTTGAAACTTGTGAATCATGTCACGAGCCAGTGCAGCTTGAGGACCCGCACTGCTCCTGCTTGAGGTGTTTGGGAGAGGCACGCCTCAAAGATAAGTGTAAAATCTGTGAGAGCTTCAAGCCACTCACTCAGAAGGATAGAGAGCAAAGGCTGAAGCGTCTTTTGATGGAGGAAGCTCTTAGACAAGTTTCCAGAGCAATTTCCAGTGCGGCGCTGTCGGTCAGTAGTGCTCTGGTGGCAATGGGGCACTGACAATCATCAAGTGGCCTGTGGCACCGGCCCTCGGCACCGGTGCTGGTGGCAGGGTCCGCGGCACCATCAGCACTTTTGCCTCCAGATCTTGGGATCATCGGGGGCACTGCTTCGTCACTGTGGTTGCGCAAGAGAGGAAGAGCTTGGACACAAGGATCTCCCCAGTGAGGTCAAGCACTACTAAAGGGCTGCAGGCTAAGGCTTAGCAGCCATCGGCACTGTCGGCACCAGCGCAGGTGGAGTGGTCAGCTCCAGTACCCATGCCGTCCCCAACACAGGAGATTTTAAGGAAAGATATGCTGCTGCCTTCAATGCCCGAAAATTTGAGGCAGCACATGACCTTATCGAACAGACGGTGCCATCTGCCTTGGGCCCGGCTCCGTCTCCGGTACCCATGGCGGGGCCGTCGGGAGGGAAGCCTCCACTGCTGCATCCAGCTTCACCGTGCCCTCTGGCACCGAGATCCAAGTCACCCTTGCGCTTTCAGGTGAAGGACCCTCAGACACTGTCAGCGGTGCCATCTTGGTCTCAATCCCCAGTACTGTCTGCCGTAGTCGCAGCAGCGGGGGCACCCCGGTACCGTTCGCCTCTAATGAGAGGCTATCACGTCTCTCCTGTGCTGCCAAGAGTGCCTGAGAACCGAAGCCCGCGGCACCGCCATAGGGCAGCCTCCAGTACCGCACCACCATGGTCCCCGCGAAGTGGTCCTCCATCGGACTCGGATGAGGCTTCCTTAATGTCCACAGCCAGTAGGCCCAGGAGCAAACGGTTGGCTCCATACCCCCCGCAGCGGTATCCTCAATGGCCTGTTCCTTCACAGTGGCCTTTCTGGACTCCTTGGGCTTTCCATCAGGAGCAAGGCATCAGGATGAGGAGATCCCACTCGGTGGCAAGCTCTCGCCCCCCAGCCACCCTATGCAGTTGGCGCACCCCCAGAGAGGGGAGACCTTTCAGAAGGGGAGTCCTCTGCAAGATCCCAGGCTCCTATTTATCAAGACAGTTTAGACCATTGGGGCAAACTAGAACCTGCATCGTCGTCCCCTCTGGATGAGTTGGTTGTAGGAGCCGGGACTGAGCCTATCCGAGATGATAGTAAAGCGCATCATGGTCTCCTGCGCAGAGTCACCGGGGGCTTGGGTCTGCAGGCAGAGGAAATTGTAGAGGAGGCAGAGCCCATGGCTGACATTCTTGTGCCAGAAGGCCCCTCGAGTAGCCCTCCTACTTATCAAGACCATTCAGAGCACCGTGAGAACCATGTGGCATACTATAGCCTCTGTGTCTACCATGGCCAAGAAGGTAGAACGAAAATACTTTCTACCTTCGAAGGGTTACGAACACTTCTACGCATATCCGGCACTGGTGTCTCTTGTTGTAGCGGCGGCCAATGAGAGAGAGCGACAAGGCCATCAAGGGCCATCCCCCAAGTCTAAGGATGCAAATAAGTTAGACTTGTTTGGAAGGAAGATCTACTCCATGGGGCGGCTTCAACTCCGCATTGCTAACCAGCAGGCAATTCTTAGCCACTATGCCTTTAGTGCATGATCCTTGTTGGAGAGGTTCTTAGAAAAATGTGAGCAGAGCTCAAGGGCTGAGTTATAAGTTTCCATTAAGGGAGGCAAGATAGTTTCCAGAGCCCCGTTGCAATCAGCGTTAGACGCTGCAGATGCGGCGGCCAGAGCCATGGCCTCTGGAGTCACCATGCACCGCAGCTCATGGCTGTAAGCATCAGGTCTGCCCCAGGAGGTGCAGAATACCATCCAAGATCTCCCTTTCGAAGGCCCAGAGTTGTTTTCTCAACAGACGGATGCCAAGCTCCAGTCTCTGCAGGATGGCAGGTCCCTGCTTAAGTCTGTAGGGCTACACACCCCAGCGCCCCAGAGGAGATCCTTCAAGCCAGTTCCAGTGCCCAAGTCTTGCCACCACTCACAAAATTGTAATGCTCGGCGTGGCTGGAACAGCCGAAAAAGTAGTTATCATCCCACACCCCTTTCCCAAGGAGCTTCATGCCAGTCTTGAAGCTCCAAGAAAGGTTTTTGAAGGTGCTCTCGAGGACGATGTACCATTATCTCCGGATCCGCACCCTTCATTCGCCAACAGACTATCCAGCTTTTATCTGGCTTGCTCCTGGATCACTTCTTAAAGCATGGGTGCTGTGCACAGTGTCTCAAGGATACTCCCTCCAGTTCTCCTCTTTTCCCCCTTGCTGCCCTCCTCATTCTCTGGCCCCCTCCAGGGACCCTTCTCACAATTACCTGTTGGAGCAGGAGGTGCAGGCCTTAATGGACAAAGGAGCCATAGATGAGGTTCCACAGGAGCTTTGGGGAAAAGGCTTTTATTCCCGCTATTTCTTGATCCCAAAAGCAAAACAGGGTCTTCATCCCATCCTTGACCTCAGAGGTCTGAACTGTTATCTGTTCAAGATAAGCTTTTTGCATGGTTTCCCTTTCTGCGATAATTCCCTCCCTGGATCCGGGAGACTGGTACGCTGCCTTCGATCTTCAGGATGTGTATTTCCATATTTCAGTAATTCCCAGACACAGGAGGTTCCTGCGTTTTGTAGTGGGCGGCAGGCATCTCCAGGTCTCTGTCCTGCCTTTCGGGCCGGCGGCTGCCCCACGCATTTTCACAAAGTGCCTAGTGGTGATTCTTCAGGTGTTCCAAGATCCAGGTGTATCCGTACCTAGACAACTGGCTGGTTTGCGGCTGATCGAAGGACGAAGTCACCCATCGCTTGAACATGATACAGAACCCCTTCCAGTGCCTCGGTCTACTGGTCAATGTACAAAAGTCCACCCTTATTCCAACTCGGAGGATAGAGTTTATAGCTGCCCTGTTGGACTTAAACCTGGCAAGAGCTTCCCTCCCGTGCTCTCGGTTCGAGATTGTCAGGTCCCTCATGAGGGACTTCCAGAGGTTCCCGCACACTTCAGTTTGCTCATGCCTGTGGCTGCTGGGGTTCATGGCAGCGTGCACCCATCCGGTGAGACACGCTCACTTGAGGTTGTGTCCACTACAGATGTGGCTTGTGTCGGTCTACCGGCCAGCAAGAGATGATATCGACGGTATGGTCGCAATCCCTACGGGTGTGCTAAGTTCTCTAGACTGGTGGTGCCACAAACATAATGTGTGTCAGGGGCTGCCCTTTAGCCACTCCAGCCCTTGAGGTTCTTGGGCATGGACGCATTGGATTTGGGGTGGGGGGCTCATCTTGGTGCCCTCGCAACCCAAGGCCTTTGGGGAGACAGCGAGTTGAGCCTGCAGATCACCTTGAAGGAGCTTTGGGTGGTCCACTTGGCCTACCAGGCGTTTCTCCATGAGCTGAAAGGCAGAGTGGTGTGAGTGCTTATGGACAGCACAGCCGCAGTGTATTACATCAACAGGCGGGGGGAGAATCCGCTCCAGCCTGCTCTGTGGTGAAGCTCTCCATCTATGGGACTTCTGCATTCGCCACTCAATTCACCTGGTGGCTTCATACCTTCCCAGCCAGTGCAATCTCTTGGCGGATTTGTTGAGCAGGAAATTCACAACTGATGAGTGGTCCCTCAAGTGGGAGGTGTTGAGACTCATCTTCTGTCTGGGGGGTTATCCCCAAGTGGACCTTTTTGCATACGATCAGAACAAGAAGTGTTCAGAGTTTTGTTTGTTCAGGGGGCAGAGCCTGAGGTCAATCATGGACGCTTTTGAGATATCTTGGAGGGGAATGGCCTGCTACGTGTTCCTCCTGACGCCGTTGATTCCAAGAGTCCTCTTGAAAGTCAAACGGGACTGGGCCTCAATCTTCTTGGTAGGCTCAACATGGTCAATGCAACATTGGTTTACGACTCTGCTGTGTCTCTCAGTCACTGAGTTGATAGAGTTGCCAGCACCGCCAGACCTGCTCTCCCAGGACCAAGGGTGTCTGCGCCACGCGGATCTGAGGTTGCTACACTTCTGTGCATGGAACCTCCATGGCTGAGGAGCAGGGAGTTGCAGTGTTCAGCACAGGTCCGGAAGGTCTTGTTCAACAGTAGGAAGCTCTCGACGAGGGCACCGTACAAAGGCAGGTGGGGCAAGTTTGTGAACTGGGCATTTAGCAGGGATCTCATGCCCCATCGGGCTCCGGTTCAAACCATCCTAGACTTTCTCTGGGGTCTGAAAGCCCAAGGCCTGTCCTTATCCTCCATCAGAGTCTACCTTGTGGCAATTTCTGCATTCCACGAGAAGGCAAGCGAAGCTTCCCTCTTTAACTGACCCACTGATGAAGCGCTTCCATAAAGCCTTAGAGAGGCTCCTCCTGGTGGTGCGTTCCCTGATTGTGCAGTGGGACCTCAATCTGGTCCTTTCTAGACTCACAGGGCCCCCGTTCGAACCACTTGCCTCCTGCTTGCTTCTCCTTCTTTCGTGGAAAGTAGCCTTCCTAGTGGCGATAATGTCAGCCTGGAGAGTTTTGGAGGTTTGGGTGTCGTTGGCCTTTCCACCCTATATAGTCTTCTTCAAAGACAAAGTTCAACTGAGTCCTCGCCCAGCATTCCATCCTAAGGTGGTTTCTCAGTTTCACTGCAATCAGGAAATTGTCTTGCTGGTCTTTTGTCCAAAGTCGAATGCCTCAGACAAAGAAAGAAGGCTCCACGCTCTGGATGTTCGCCGTGCTTTGGCCTTTTACATAGAGAGGATGAAACCCTTTAGAAAGACATCCCTGCTGTTTGTAGTAGTGGTGGATAGAATGAAAGGTAACCTAGTCTTGGTTCAGCATCTCTTCTCTTGAATAGTTTCTTGTATTTGCGAATGTTATGCATTGGCTAAGATCGACCCACCAGCAATCAAGGCCCAGGCTACGAGAGCTCAAGCTTCCTCTGCCGCATTCTTGAGCGGGGTACTGATTGTGGACGTTTGTAAAGTGGCTACTTGGTCGCCTGCGCACACGTTCACACAGCATTATGGGATTGATCATCAAGCTCAGGGCGACACTCCAGTGGGTAGAGTAGTTCTGCAGTAAATGCGCCTGTGATTCCGACCCACCACCCTAGGTAAGACTAGTGAATCACCTACAGTGGAATGACCAGGAGCAATCACGAGAAGAAGAGGAGGTTACCTGCCTGTAACTGGTGTTCTTCAAGATGTGTTGCTCCTGGACATTCCACATCCCTCCCTCCTCCCCTCTGCAGAATAGGCGTTAAGAAGAAACTGAGGAGGGGCGGGTCCGCTGTCCCTCATATAGATAGCCGCAACAACGTCACTTTAGGGGGCGCCACAGCCAACCCTACGAGTGCTCTATAGGAAAAAGTCTCTGGCTATCTGTGTGCACGTGCGCATGTACACCTACAATGGAATGTCCAGGAACAACAAATCTCGAAGGACACCAGTTACAGGTAGCTAACTTCTTCTTCAAGCTGCAACCGAGTTGCAGGTTTTAATTGCCCTGACAGAACTATTTGAGAGGCAGGGGCAGGAGTAATAGGGTTTGAACCCTTCACCCACCACACTCGGGTAAAGACGTGGGGAGACGGCCACCAGGACCAAAGCAGCCCTTCTGCAGGTGTGCCCAAGGGCAACACTCGAGGAGAGACACTCCAGAGACCAGATCCTTGCTCTACCCTTCCAGGGTAGACTGTCCCTTTTCTACTATGCATGGTCCCAAATAACACTGGATAAATAGATTCTATGCATGATAGAGGCAGATGCTTCATTCAATATGTTTCCTCTCCTTCCCCTTCCCTCTTCAGGCATCGCTTTCATAGCAGCTCTTCATAGAAGTGCAAGAGCTGCTACATTCAGGAGTAATAGAGGAGGTTCATCAGGAGACCTGCTTCATGTGTGCAAGTGGGTTCCATTTGCAAAATCACAGCGCACCCTGACTCTGATTACAGTGCATTGGCATCAGGCTGGAGGCACATCTAAGCAGACTAAGGTCACAAGGGATTCGGTCACAGAAGGAGTTGAGCCTTCACATAAATGTGAGGGAACAGTGTGTGGTCAGGTTAGCCTGCCAAACCTTCAGGATCCAACTTCGGGGGTGGCATGATGCAGTGTTGAGAGGCAGTACTGCAGCAATATTTTGTATGAAGAGGCAAAGGGAGGTGTGTTCCTCTCCCCTGTGCAGACAATTGATGAAATTGTGGGATGAATGCATACCACATTCCATACACCTGCAAGCATCACACCTCCTAGGTTTGCAAAACATTCTGGCAGATCACCTCAGTCGGTCATTCATTGGGTGCAAATGGTCCATTGAACAGATGTAGTGTGGGAAGCCTTCTGAAGGTGCAGGTTTCCCCAAGTGACCTGTTTGCTACTCAGTCAAACAAGAAATGTCACCAGTCTGTTCGTAATGAGGAGGCAGCCTGAGGTCTTGAACAGATGCATTCCTGCTCGTTTGGGGGAAGAGCTTACTTTATGCCCTCCGACCATTTGTACTCCTCCACAAGTCCTGAAAATCAAAAGACAGAGCCTTGGTCATTCTAGATGCCCCAGCATGGGCCAGGCAACATTGGTTCATGATGCTGCTCCACTTATTAGTGACCCCTCTGATCACTCTACCCTTGTGGCCAGACCTAATTTCTTAGAACCGTGGACAGTTATATCACCACAACCTCGGGGTTACTATATCCCAGGTGTGGCCAAACTGTGGCTCAGGAGCCACACATGGCTCTTGAATGAACAAGTGTGGCTCGCAGAAGAACATCAGCAAATCAATTTAGTAGGTAAAAGCATATGGCTACGTGCCTCAGTACAGCTCTTGGAGGTTTAATAATCAACTTGTGTGGCTCTTGAGTTCCATATGTTTGGCCACCCCTGCTATATCTTGTAGCATGGAGACTTAGTGGTTAAACAATAGAATGTTTGGGTGTTTGGATCAGGTATAAAGGGTCCTTTCGGAAAGCAGGAAGCCATCAGCAGGGGCAGCGTACATAGCCAAATGGACACGGTTCTCATCATTGCAAGTGGGGAATGGTATTTCCCCAAATTGGGCCCCTCTAAAATTAATCCTAGGTTACGTAGTGCAGTTAAAACAAACAGGCCTGGCATTGGCTTTCATAAAGGTGCACCTTGCAGCCATTTCAGCATTCCACCTGGGGGAGGGAGGAAGATTGGCATTCTTTAACCATATGGTGTTCCAATTCCTTAAAGGGGTAGAAAGGCTCTGCCCAGCTGTTTGCTGGTTCATTCCAGCATGGGACCTTAACTTGGTACTTTTGGAGCTAACGGAGTCCCCTTTTGAGGCCTTGGCATGCTGCTCACTGCTGTATCTGTCATGGAAGGCTGTGTTTTTGGTTGCCATCCTGTCAGGATGTAGTGTCAAAATTTAAAGCACTGATGTTTGAGCCCCTTTATGCTATTTTCCATAAGGATAAGGTACAGCTATACCTGCACCCTGCTTTGCTTCGCAAGGTGATGTTCCAGTTCCATTGCCTTCAGGAGAAATGTCTACTGTTTACTTCCCAAACCTCATGCAAATAACAGAGAGAGCCCTTCATTTGCTAGGTACCCAATAGCCATTAGCCTTCTATATAGATGGAACTAGACCTTTCTGCAGGTCAACCCAACTATTTGTAGCAACAGTGGAAAGGATGAGAGGCATGCCAGTTTCCTCTCCGAGGATTTTCTCCTGGACTTCTTCCTTTGTGTGCATGCTGTGAATTGGCCAAATAAATAACCCCTATGCTAACGGCACATTCCACAAGGGCCCAAGCTTTGTCCATTGAATTTTTGGCACGTGTCCTGACAGTACAGCTCTGTAGGATGGCTACCTTTTCATCAGTGCATGCATTTACTTCACATCATGCCATCATCCAACAGACCAGAAATGATGAAGCTTTTGGGGTGGCAGTTTTCCAGTCTGTACTGTAGAGGATTCTGACCCTTCTGTCCATAGGCTTGCTTGGGAGCCATCTGATTTGGAACTGACATGAACAAACACTCAAAGAAGAGAATACGGTTTCTCGCCTGTAATTGTTGTTCTTTGAAAGGTGCTGCTCATGCCCATTGCAAAACCCATCCACCAACCCCTCTTGTTGGAACTTGGTGGCAAGAAGGAACTGAAGAGTTGATGGCTCAGCAGGACACTATATAGGCCGCCACCCCAGCGGGCACCTGTTGGTCACCACTGAAGGAAAAATCTTCCAGCAATTGTCCTGGTGGTGCGCAAACACCTGATTTGGAATGGGCATGAGGAAACACCTCTGAAAGAACAGTTACAGGTTTTTTTCCTAACTGCCGACTTTATAAATTCCCTAGTTCTAAATATTTTGGATGCCAAATGATACCTGTGTGCAATCATGTATAAATATCAAACTGTCATTCTCAGTATTTCTTCTTGTATATATCTTTTTAGGACATAGCAGAGGTAGTAGAGAGCCTGGTGCATGAAGTTCTCAAAGGAGAGTGCAAAGAAATCTGCATAACAGGAGTTGCTTATATTTCTGCAGCTATATGGTAAATGCAATTATTATTTACTAATTGTTGACACTGTTGGGGCCTGTCATCATGCAGCTCAGTGGCTTTCAAATTTAGAGTCGGGACCCAGTATTGGATCGCAGACCCTCAGGTACTGGGTCATGGTGCCCCCTGCTGCAGCCACTGAAAGACCGGAATGCATTGCTGAAAGATATAGTTTTTGGGTTGGAGGCATAAATGATATTTTTCAACTGGGTGCCAAGAAAAAATATTTGAAAACAGCTGATTTAAGTCACTGATAATCTGCCTTACTAGCAACTAACATGAGGACTGCAAACTCTCATTTATATTGGAGAGGAGAAGGTGTCCAAGTGACTGTATATTTGTTTATTTTTGTTTAAAAGGATAATATCAGTATTCATATGGCCACTATGGTTCCTATGCTTGAAACAATGCTTTCTTATTTTTATAAATATACACACAGGTAAGAGTCATTATAAAAAAATCCAAGGAGTCGTGTGGCACTTTAAGACTAACAGATTTATTTTTTCGCATGAGCTTTTGTGGGAGAAAATCCCACTTCGTCAGATGCTTCGAAGATGGGTGAACTTACAGAATGGAATGAAAATAAATGCAAGGGGTGTAAAACATAGGATCAGGTCATACAGTAACAGCAAATCAGAGCAGTTCTTAGGTTCGAAGCCTGAAGTCAAATTACCTTTTGTAATGGGAAAAGAACCCATAGTCTCAATTCAGTCCTGCTTTCACAGAATTTAGCTTGCACTTTAATTCGAGTTCAGCTGTTTCTCTTTGAAGTCTTGATGTCCCAGCCACATCTCTGATGACAGTCGTTAACAAATCATTTATCGAGTGATTTAGAAAGATGGAAGTGCTCAGCAACTGGTTTCTTTGTTTTGTGATTAGTTATCTACATCCTTCGAGCTTCCATCCTAAATGCACCACAAGATCCATTGTCTACAGCCAAGCCCTAAGATATAACTGCATCTGCTCTGATCCCTCAGAGACAGACATCTTGAGGATCTCTATCAAGCATTCTTGAAACTACCGTACCCACCTGGGGAAGTAAGAAAACAAATTGACAGCGTTAGACGGGTTCCCCGAAGTCATCTACTACAGGAGAGGCCCAAGAAAGAAAACAACAGAACACCACTAGTCACCACTTACAACCCTCAAGTCAGACCTTTGCAACAGATAATTAAGGACCTACAGCCTATTCTAAAAGATGATCCCTCTCTCTCTCTCTCAAGCCTCGGGAGACAGACCTCTCCTTGCCTACAGACAGCCACCCAATCTTAAACAGATACTCGCCAGCAACTACAGATCTAACAACAGAAACATTAAAGCAGGCACAAACCCCTGCAACAAACCACGCTGCCGAGTCTGCCCACATATCTGCACAACAGATACCATCATAGGTCCTAATCAGGCCTGCCACTCCATCAAAGGCTCATTTACCTGCTCATCTACTAATGTGATCTATGCCATCATGTGCAAGAAATGCCCCAACACCCTATACATTGGACAAACAGGACGATTGCTACGCAAAAGGATAAATGAACACAGAGCTGATATCAGAATCACAAAACAAAGAAACCAGTTGCTGAGCACTTCCATCTTTCTAATCACTCGATAAATGATTTGTTAACGACTGTCATCAGAGATGTGGCTGGGACATCAAAACTTCAAAAAGAAACAGCTGAACTCGAATTAAAGTGCAAGCTAAATTCTGTGAAAGCAGGACTGAATCGAGACTATGGGTTCTTTTCCCATTACAAAAGGTAATTTGACTTCGGGCTTCCCAGGGTTTGAACCTAAGAACTGCTCTGATTTGCTGTTACTGTATGACCTGATCCTATGTTTTACACCCCCTTGCATTTATTTTCATTCCATTCTGTAAGTTCACCCATCTTCGAAGCCTCTGACGAAGTGAGATTTTCTCCCACAAAAGCTCATGCGAAAAATAAATCTGTTAGTCTTAAAGTGCCACACGACTCGTTGGTCTTTTTTGCTGGACTAGACTAACACGGGTATCCCTTTTTAAATTGACAAGAGTCATTAAAGTCATTCCAGATTGTATGCTGTGGTTGTTGTAAAGTCCAGATGATTTGACTTGGTGCAAAACCACAATTCCCGTATGCAGTCAGTCCATTAGTCTGGAAAGGACTGTTGAGTTAACTCAATCCATCCCAGACAGCAGAGGTTTCACATTGATCTGTTCGTTGCCAAGCAGATCTCCTACATATTCCAGGGTACTATACGTCAGCTCCAATCTTTCCTTTCTGTGGCCAGAGAAGTAGCTCAGCGTGCTTGTTCTGCTTTGATCTATTACCAAAGGCTGTGGGCCTTTGGGAATTCTTCAGCATTCCTTCCCATCTTGGCCTCTCTTTCTACTGCCTCACAGTCTCTGAGAATCATGGGAAATAGGGAAAGAAGTTTAGAGGGGTCAGTGCTGCAACTCCAGGGCAAATGAGTAACTTACTGCTCTAAAAATAGGCACTAGTCTTCACCCCAGTGGCACAGTTTGACTGAAGGGGACACATGGTGCTCACTGTACTCACCTTTGTGATTTCTCCTTCAGCCATGGATTGTTTGGATACACTTGAGGGGGTGAGACACTGAAGCAGACTCAGAGTAAATCTGATTTCTTTTATTTACTCTATTTATTTACATCTAATTAGAATAAGTAATTTTCTCATATGCTTTCTAATGTTCTAAGGCAGAAAACAAAGAAATAGCAAAAGGTTCAACACTGTAAAAGTGTAACTACAATTCCTAAACCTGTTCCTATTATTAAGCCCTTAATTGATGCTCGGCTACAATCAGTACTGTTAAGCATTATCACTTATACTTACAGAACCATGGCTTATTCATTTGATTCAAATTCAGTTCTGATTCAGTTCAGGTGCACTGGTATTATCCCAAGTGGGAGGTTTTGTTCTCAACCTGCGAGCTTACTGGCAGTTTGGTTGGTTGCCGGGGAGGGAAATTCAGGTGATCGGTCCTCAGTTCAACTGTCTGATACATGCGTCTGCAGACTTCTGCTTTTCGCAGGCTTTCACAATAGTTTTATCCCCGTTCCATAACCCCCATAAGGTTACTGTAGCTTTGCTTTAGCATATTTGGTATTTGGTCGAGATATCACGTCACCACCTGATTTGGTGCTTTTGCAGATTACTGTTTTTTGATATTGATACAATACTGTCACTCAGAATTTGTTACTGGACAGACATGGTTCTGCAAGCCTGTTTGCAGCTGAATTGCTCTTGCAAAGTTTAGCTTGCAAAGCAGGCTGCTTGCTAAAGGAAACAAGCTCAGCGTCTGCCAAGGAAATGTGGTTATGTCTGCAAAGCAAAGCTGTCAGCTAACTTGTTTTTACAAAGTTTAACCCTTAACTCAGTTGTGCTTCATTGTCATAAGCTATTTCCCTTCCTGACACCCCTAAAATACGTTGTTGATAGGACGGATGCCCAGCTTTCACACTACCCTTATAGTTTGGTTATGTCAGTGCTTCCCAGTGAACAAATGTCCCTTTGATGTCCCTTGTTTGTTGAAGAAACATAAAGAACCTACATTTTTTGGAAAGCCAGTTCTTTTTCAAGTGATGATCCCTATTTGTATGCCACTGTGGATGCTCTTGCACACCATAATCTGGAATCAGAACTGTTGAGAGCAATGTTCTTTAACCCTCATGCTTGCCTTTCCTCGTCCCTGTGGTATTTCAAAGGTCTTATGTGACAGTGCAGGTTGATACATTCTCAGTTTTCTTTGGCTGTATGACAGAACATCTAATTCTCCTCATTAGATCCTGTGTACCATGTAATGTTTTTCATTGGCAAGAGTTGTTAGTATTTAGTCTTAACCTAGTTTAGTTACAAAATAAAAAAGAAGAGTTGAACTTAGTTAAAAGTTAGGTAAGTGTCCAAGGTTTTTCCCCTCACCTCGTTTGTATTGGGGGGTATGTCAAAACAATCTGGTTTTAAAACTGCTCCACCCATCCGTGGTCTTTCTCAGAGAGATGAGCACCAATGCTTCTTTTGCTGTTTGGGAGAATCCAGTATAGTCTCAGGATGAACTGTCTGTCATTTCTTCCCATTGAGAGCCTGAGAGGCAAGATAATTTATGCTTTGAAAATTCCTAATAGAAGAAAATTGGTCTGCATGTGCACCAGGAAGTGGCACTGTCAGAACTGATGAATCCAGCACCAGCAGCCACATTATTACTGGTGGCACCAAGAGCACCAGCTAAGTCACATAAGGAAAGAAGCAGCCATGGGCATAAGGGTGGATCCCCAACAGGGACCAACCTGAAACGATGCATTCTCTACTGAGGTTATGACCAACCAAGTGAGAATTTGTGAGCAGACTTGGTGGCTTCAGCACCCAAGAGGACAAAGGCAGACAGGAGGTCAAAGCACACAGCTAGTCTGTCTGCCTCCATAACCCTCTCTTCCCCCCACAGATGACAGGCCATCACTGAGCCCACTGGACCCAATCACCACCCAGTATGGGTTGATTATTCCCACTAATCCCCGTGATAGGACTCTTTCAGTCAATGGAGGATTTCATACATAAGGGAACACTCAGCATACCATATAGTCCTGATCTTCATCTGACAAGTGGTTATTGTACCATCAACTGGTACCACAGTGTTTTACAGCTCCAAGCAAGACCACTGGCTCCAACCACCATCAGCGTCCCCGCACCTCTGCCCCTAGCCTTTGACAGCTCCACAGCCTCAACCAGTCCTGCAACCTCTTTTGCGGGCCACACAATCACCTGTAACAACAGTAACACTTCCACTAGAGCTGTCAGATGCCAGTTGGTCATCTGAATCAGAGCAACACTTCTCTCTGGAATGCAGTCTGCAATATTACTGAAAGCCTGTGCAAGTTCTGAATCCCTGACAATGGTTCAGATGCCCACAGCATTTTCACTGACATGTTCAGACCATAGACCACAGTGCCAAGAATGAGAGCCGTACTATGACTGAGCCAACCTGTCTTATCCTCCATTAGTATACACTGCACAGTTAGTATCCAGAGAACAAGATGCTACAGCACTACTGGGATCAATGGATCCATCAGTATTGATGGACCCACCACTTCATAAAGAGGTCCTGTCATCGCTAGATGACTGCATCATTCCTCCATCTGCATCTCCACCCAGTGATTATGACCAATACCAAGATTTCATTAGGTGTATGGCAACCCTCAAATTAAAAAAAACCAAACAAACAAGGAGTCGTGTGGCACTTTAACAGAATTATTTTTTGCATGAGCTTTTGTGGGAGAATGTCCCACCTCATCAGGTGCCTCAAAGATGAGTAAAACATCTGACGAAGTGGGATGTTCTCCCATGAAAGCTCATGCGAAAAATAAATCTGTTAGTCTTAAAGTGCCAAACAACTCCTTGGTTGTTTTTGCTGGACTAGACTAACACGGCTATCCATTTGGAAACCCTTAAATTACCTATGGAAGATGTCACAGAGTTTCAAGATGAATTTCTAGACATTCTCCATCTAGTAGGCCTCTCCAGGATAGTGTTATCCATTTGTAAAGCCATGCTACAGCCAGCACAAGCAGTTTGGCATACCACATTATCATATGCTACAACACCTACATGAACAGAATGCAGGTATCTGGTTCCAGCCAAGAACGACAATTTCCTTTTCATGTATCCACCACCCAATTCACTGGTGGTCCAGGCCTCAGGGCAGCAATGCAGGCAGCAACACCCTATAACAACTCCCCAAGATTGAGCTGCAAAAAGCTATACCCTGTCCATCACAAGGTATACTCATCTGCAGGCCTACAGTTATGTAGCCAGGTATCAAGCCTGATAGACTAAGTGTGATTTCAAATCTTACTCCAGGCTAGTGGAATTCTAGGCCTTGCTAACAGAAGAAAAATGTGAAGAATTCCAGGCCTTAACTGAGGATGGCTATCTAGTATCCAAAATGTCACTCCAGAGAGCAGTGAATGCTACAGCTACAGTAGCAATATCTCCTCAGGCCTTATACTGAAGAGTGTTTTGTGGCTAGTGATCTCCAAGTTCCCAAAAGAGGTCCAGACAACCCTAGAACACTTGCCGTTCGACACTGAAAAACTATTCAGTGACAAAACAGATGAAAGCTTTCCCCCATTGAAGGACTCCAGGGTTACCCTTTGATCGCTGGGCCTTCATGCTCTGGTCTTCACAAGATTTCAAGACAGACAAGCACACCAAGCCCAGGACCAATCCAGGCCTGCTTACCAGCCTCATCACCCAGGCCCACAAGAGCAGAAGAGGCATCAGTTGTGCTCACAACAGCCTAGACACTCCATTGCTCCCACCCCAGTGGTCTTTCTCTCATCAGCATATGAGACAGCATTTTTTACTTCCACAGAGAGATTTGCAAACCCTTCCTCAACCTGACCTCAGCTATCCTTAACTCCTTTCCATTTGGAGGTCATCTCTGTGACAGCTTGCTTCCTGGTTCTGCTCTGGTGTGCCACTGTGACCCCTGATCCTCACTCCTGAACACCGGCTTTGCCAGGTGACCATTCACTCCTGAGTCAGTCATTGCCTGCCTCCTGCATATAATCAGTCCAAGGCAATGAGTGTGCAGCCTCTGGATGCTCAGGCAGTGATCCCCATGTGAGCACCTGGAGCTCCAGATACCACAGTGGGAGCTTCTGTCTTACAGGGATTGAGACCCACTCCCAATCACCATAGTCTCACATCTGTCCATTTAACAAAGAAACGGATTGCCCAGCCTTCCTCATTCACAACCTCTAAAGTCCACACAGCTTTAGGTAAAATAACTACCAGTTTACTGATTAGAGTATGATTTTAAATGAGTGTTGTTGAACCCCGGGTTCGCGATGCAACTGCGATGGACCGGCAACACCCACCAAGGAGACGGACACCAATTTCCAATAGAAAAAACTTTATAGTGGTCTCATAAAGGCATACAATGAACTAGCAACAAAAAACGTCTAAGTTGGGGGGGGGAGGTAAACAGCTACACAGTGAAAAGGACTATGCAAGCTACAAGTGGGATAATAAACAGCTATGTAGTAAAGGGATTATACAAGGTACAAATGAAAAATCACACTTATAAACAATGCATAAATGGAAAAAAAAACTACACTTATAGACAATGCATAAATGGGAAAAGCTATACTTATAGACACTGCCTAAAAAAAGACTACACTTATAAACAATGCATAAATGGTATTAGAGAGAAAAGAAGAAAAGAGAGAAACAAATTGAGAACGGTAGAATAACTATCAGTTTATAATACCTGTCCTAGCACCGTAGTGGAATCCAAAGTGAGGAGGCAGACCAGCTGCAGCATCGCAGTATGTAATTGTTTGGCCAGCAATTCGAGTACACCCAAAAGTCTCGCGGGCAGGAGCTCCCTGTCTCGGTCGGGGGATCAGTCCAACCGGTTCGTGACGTGCCCTTTAGCGTTCGAGGGTGGGAGAACACCCGAGTCAACCGAGGCAGGGGCTTAAATAGTGTACTGCACGGCCAGAGTATAAAGAGAGGTGCAGGTCAGGACCAATGATAAAACTGGGACCCCGGACAATGATCCCTCCTTCGTGGTGACAAGGGTGCAGAGAAACTGTTCAGGGGGATAGGAAACTCACCCCCCCCCCGATGACACAAGGCTAGGGTGGTAGAAACTCACCCAGGAAATCGAGGCCCATCAGGGGAGATCGATACTTAACATTCTTCCCCTTGAGCTGAATAGCCCGGAGATGAGACCCATCAGGGAGATCTGTACATAGCATTCCTCCCTGTGAGCTCCATAGTCTAGAGGGCTACGTTGGGGGGGCAGGGTGGCCTTTATGTCTGCCACCTCCATTGACAAGTATATAACAAATCAATGCACAATCATTTAATAAAGCAGTCAAAAGTAGTCACCATCAAATATAAGGTAAAAGACACATGCTAACCCAATCACAGTATCTAAAGCAGGTGTCTCAAACACATGGCTTGTGGGCTGCTTGTGGCCCCTAAAGCTTTTTCTGTGGCCTGCAGTGGCACTGTTATTACTGACATTTGCAATATCTTTGTATGAAAAGGTTTCAGTGGTGTGGCCCTTGGGGCTAGTTCTCATGTGGGCCTTATGGCGATTTGAGTTTGAGACCCCTGATCTAGGGTCACACTTTAGCTCGTTCTCGTCTCTTATCCCGAAGTCTGGCTGTTTGATCGGTCTCAGCCAGGCTGAGCCCTCCTGATCATGTGGGTAGGCCAAGTGTCTTGCAGTTGTCTAGATAGTCTTTCCATAGAAAAAGCCAGCAGCTTCTCTTCTGTTCCAAGTGTCTGTATTTGTTTTTCAAACTCCTGTCAGACCCTCCCCCTTTTCCTGGGACAAGGTGTCCCAGGCTCTTAGTTTCATTGTCTTTGTTATGCACTTCTCCAGCTTCTGTGCTTGCTCACAGCACTGGCTGTTTAAAAGCTGCTGGAAGAGACTTCTGTTAGTCCTCCCCACTGAGCCATGTAACCTGCTTCACATGAGTATACATACAGGATACTACAGGAAAAGCAATACCATCATAATGTATCATATATAGAATAGGTTTATGAGCATTCATAAAGGAACCTTGCATGGCATAATTGGCATCAAACCATACAATTACATTGCAAAAGTGAACAGGAAAGTTACACAGACCATAACTTAGGGGCATCCCTTGACAGTTTTGCTTTCTCTTACAAAAAGGGGAGCCAGATCACCACTAACCAGTGGGGTCCTAGACATTGTATGACAAGGGTATTCCATAGAATTTCACACTTTCCTGCTGTGCCACCTCTCATGGGCTACCAAGGCAGACACAAATCAGATTCAACTTCTACACAAGGAAATGTCGACTGTGCCCCAGAATAGTGCTATAGACCATGTTTCTTCCTTTCCCTGCTATTGGGACTGCGATGTCCCTCTCCTAGAATCTAGTCCGTTGTGCCACTGTGACCCCCTGAACTCCACTTCTGAACCTTGATTTACCCACTCACTCCTTTGTCAGTTCACACCAGTCTCCTGTGTGCAATCAGTCACAGACAGTGGGTGTGTGTTTTCCATCGACTTAGGGGATAGTCTCTCAGCGAGCACCCCCAGCCCTCAGATGTCACAACAGAGACTACCGTCCTAAAGAGACCAGGACCCTTCCCCCAATCACTGTTAGGTTCATGGGCTCCTGTTCACTCATTTGACAAAGAAATGAGATTGCCCAGCTCTTCTCTTTCACACTCTCTAAAGTCCACACAACTTAAATAAAACAAATACTAGTTTGTTGGTTAGAACCTGATTTTGAGTGAGTGTATAGCAAATCAATGCACAATCATTTAATAAAGGGGTCAGGAGTTGCCACAAGCAAATAAAAGATATAAAGTGCATGCTGATCTAACAATACTACTTAATTAACATCATGGTCCAAGATTACTCACAAGATGTTCAGCTGACAGATGTTTTTGCAGGAAGTTTCTGCCTAATACTAGTTAGAGCTCAGATAATGCTTGAAGTTGGAGGATGTTTTAAGATGGAGTTTCTCTTGCAAAAAGCCCCTGGCAGTTCAGAGTGTCTCTTTGTTTTCCATCCCATCTCAGTCTCTCCTCTTTCTGAGCCAAGGTGGTTTCCTTTGTTGCACTTGAGCCAGACAGCTCAATTTACATTCTCTTTGTCAAGTACCTCCCCAGTCTCCTTGCTGAGAGATAGCCCTGGTGGTCTGAGCCATATAACATTCTTCACATCTCTGCACATACATGATGCTGCAAGAAACATGATACCATAACAAAAAGGTAGAGCATTCAAAAGGGAACCTTGTGTGGCATAATTGGCATCAAACTGTACAATTATTATATAGATCATAACCTGGGGATGCACAAATATGCACCCAGTGACAGGGAGCACAGGTTCTGTTCTCCCTACTTCCTTGCTCTGAAGCGAAGAAGAGATCTCAGACCTATCTTGGACCTGCAGGCACTCAACTAATTCACCCACAAGTTCCTTTTCCATATGATAACACCTCAAATCCCCCTTTCTTTCCAAAATGGCACAAGATATGAAAGATGCTTATTTTCACATCAACATCCACCCTTCCCATTGCAAATTCCTCTGCTTCTGAATAGGGTAATCATAGTATCAGTTCCATATCCTTCCCTTTGGGATAGCTGCTGTACTGTGGGTATCCACAAAGGTCCTTATGGATGATGCAATATACGTGCGACACCTGGGTCACTCATTGTTCCTCTGACTAGATAACTAATTACTGGTGGCATTGTTGGATAATCACTTGCTAGTGAGCATTCAGATCTTACAAAACCTGTTAGCCATCTTCAGCATATGCATGAACAAAGAAAAATCCACTCATTCCCAGCAAAAAGCTTATGTTCACTTGAGCCACACTGGACCAATGAAATGTTTTTCCCCAAAGATTGCTACACTGCCCTCACAAACTTCATGATGAGATTACACTGCTGCCCCCACACACCTATGCATCTCACTCCTTGGACAAATGGTAGCATTCACATCCATTACCCTGTATGCTTGGCTTCATATGAATGGCCTGCAATATTTGCTATGAGCAGTTTATGACCCACAAAGGGCTACCTCAACAAACCGGTTTCTATCCCTACATCAGTGCTAACTTTCCTGAAATGGTGACGAGATGCTGCAAAAATTCTGGTTGGCATACCATTCCATCACCCTAAACCACACTTGACTTTTGTAAAAGGTGTATCTCTCATGGCTGGGGCATCCATGTTCAGGACTGCATGGGCACAAGGACTATGATTCTCCAGAAAGGCACAGATGCATATCAGTGTTCTAGAAAGGAGACCAGTCCTGTGAGTTTGTCATGATCTTCTCCCCTTGTTCCAAGGCAAACGTGTTCAACTTCTGATGGACAACACTTCAGCAGTGCTCTACATAAACAAACAAGAGTGAGCCAGAAGCCAAGAAGCAGTCTGTTTGTGGAAACAGTGCTTGGAACACAATACTACATTACAGACAATGCACTTACGTGGGACACACAATGTTCTTGCGGATGTACTGAGCCATTCCTTTCAATTCTCAAGAATGGGAGCTCCACCACCTCAATCTCCAAGGCATCTTTCAGCAGTAGAGAACCCCAACCTGGGACCTTTTCACTTTGGCCATGAACAACAAGCTTCCCCTTTTCTGCTCCAGAAGATAGTTGGGAAGGAGGTTGAAGGGCCATACCTTCCTTGTTTTATGGATGTCAGACCTGTGATACAGTTTTCCATCCATTCTATTGGTTTCTCGGGTATTCTGCAAACTGGAACAAGACTAGATTCAGGTCATACTCATAGCACCATCATGGCTCAGTTAGCAATGGTACTTGGACCTGCTCCACCTTTCGATCAGCCCCCATTTCAACATTTTCATTAATGATCTGGATGATGGGATAGATGGTAAACTCAATAAGTTTACGGATGACACCAAGCTGAGGGGGGACACTAGACAACCTGGAGGGCAGGGACAGGATTCAGGGAGGCCTTGACAAATTGAAGCAGTGGTCCAATAGAAGTCTCATGACGTTCAAGAAGGACAAGTGTGAAGGCCTGCACTTGGGACGGAAAAACCCCATGCACTGCTACAGGCTGGGGAGCGATCAGCTAAGTAACAGCACTGTAGAAAAGGACCTGGGGGTCATGGTGGATGGGAAGCTGGATGTGAGTCAACATATCTCTTGCTGCCAAAAAGGCCAATGGCATACTAAGCTGCATCAGAAGAAGTATTGCCCGCAGATCGAGGGATGTGATCGTTCCCCTCTATTCGGCACGGGTGAGGCTGCACCTGGAATACTGTGTCCAGTTTTGGGCTCCCCACTACAAAAAGGACATGGACAAATTAGAAAGAGTCCCGCGGAGGGCAACAAAAATGATCAAGGGGCTGGAGCACGAGACATATGAAGAGAGACTGAAGGAACTAGGCTGCTTTAGCCTGCGGAAGAGAAGACTGAGGGAGAATTTGATAGCAACTTTCAGCTACTTCAAGGGATGCTCCAAGGAGGGCAGAGCTCGGCTGTTCTCAGTAGTAACAGAGGACAGAACAAGGAGAAATGATTTCAAGTTGCAGCTGCGGAGGTCAAGGTTGGATATTAGGGAAAACTTTCTTACTATGCAAGTGGTGAAGCATTGAAATGGGCTACCTAGAGAAGTTGTGGAGTCTCCATCTTTGGAGATATTTAAGGCTCGGGTAGACAAAACCCTGGTTGGGATAATTTAGTGAGAGTGGTCCTGCTTTTTTGGCAGGGGGTTGGACTAGATGACCAAATGAGGTCCCTTCCAACCCCATGATTCTACTTATACAACAATATGGATGCATCCAACACCCTGATCTGTCTCACAGCATGGTATTAGGATGGAGCTCACAAAGGACAATGTCTGCTCCTCCCCAGTATGACAGGTACTCACGCACAGCCAGTGTTCACAAACAGCCTGCTACCAATCCAGCCTGCTACCAATCCAAATGGCAGTGATTTATTCAGTGGGCTTTGGACAATTTTCATTCTTTATTTAGCATATTCATTCCAAGAGTCTTGGAATATCTCCTCCTCTTACAACAATCTCGCACATTCCTTGTAAAAGTTCACCTGGTGGCCATTAGTGCTTTCCTGCCACCTGTGGTTGGCTTCTTTGTCTTTAGCCACTCAACTGTCATTAGACTTTGAAGCCTCACCCTTACTTGGAACCTTAATCTAGTCTTTTCTGTACTTATAAGGCCACCCTTTGAACGTAGATCCTCATACTTCCTCACTCACCTGTCTGTGAAAGTAATCTTCCTTGTGGCTATTATTTCAGCTCATCAGGTTAGGTGACTAGTAGCCATGGTGGCATACCCCTTCTTTAGCTTCTTTCACAAAGACAGTCTTCTCCAATTTCACCTAAATTTCTTCCCAGGGTAGCCTCTCAGGTGCACTTAAGCTAGGTTATGTGCCTTCCTGTTTTCTACTCTGAGCCCCATTCTTTCAACATGGGGAGAACCTTGTACTCCATCAGTGTTAGATGGGTGCTGGAAATTATGCCCAGTACAGTCACCCCTTCAGGATGTAGCCTTTGTGTCTATAGTGTACCACTGCAAGAGACATGCTTTCTTCCTAATGTATCACACACTGGATTGTCCGCAGCATTACAGAGCACTACTCCCTCTGCAATGTGCAACTCCCACCATGCATCAGGGAACACTCCATAAGAGCACAGGCTGCTGACAGCCTTCCTTGCTGATTTCCCATGGCAAGACATCTGCAGAATGACATGGATCTCTATACGTACATTCATGACTCACTATACATTTGGCTAATGATGCCTCCATCAATGTGCCAGTGGACACTGCTGTCCTGCAAACTCTAGCATCTACAGAGCCCTAACCCTACTTCCATTCTGATTGTTTGCTACAGTTCCCGTGGTAGAATCCACATAGGGACCATCACTCAAAGGAAGAGGGGGCATTAGTTACTGTAAATGATGGTTGTTTGAGATAAGTAGTCCTGTCTCTGTACTGTGGTCCCACCTACCCCCCATCTCCTCTGCTTAGGGCTCAGTGCCTAGTAGTAAGAAGAAACGTAGGAGGCATCTACCCCTGCAATCACATAAGACCTCACATATACCACATGGATCACGTGAGGCATGCACACAGGTCAATGGATACGGCTGTTCCAGTTTATGATGTATATGCTTACCCACAGTGGAGATGGGACCACACATCTCAAACAACTATCAGTTACACTGAGTAACCTTCCCTTCATTAAAGCTCTTATCATGAACTAGTGTTTGAATGATCCGTTACACTAAGCAGTGTGCTATTTGTAAATAAATGCCTTTTGGGGAAGGCTGTTATGACAATCTGATGAGGATCCCAGAACTGTGAGCCATTTTATAACCCTTCTCATCGGCAAGTGAGAGCTTTGCCTCAGCTAAGTTCTGTGGTAGCTCCTTGACACACCAGCCTCTCTGCTTGCCAACTCTTCAGGACTCTGCTGGTCCAAACCTTTCACAGCAGGTAACAGTCAGTGAAGCCAAGTTACTGAGTTCCCCTGAGATCTCATTCTGTAGTGCTCAGCTCCTCTTATGGTAGCACCCACAAAACCTTACCCAGGTTGCTGCGCCTTTAAAGAGGCAATACTGAGCAGCATACTATCTTAACAGGCATTAACCAACTCTTTTTCAGGCAAAACTTGAGTTGGTTTATAGTAAAACTAAACTAAGTTAATAACAGGATATTTTAAATAATGTTAAGGTATTAGGAATCAAGATAGAAATGGTTACAAATAAATAAAATGAAGAATAAGCTTCTAAGACTTCCCTATAACCTTACTAATTAGAGTCGTTTGTTCAAAGACATTTGCTCCACCCATCCTTTCCTCCATCATGGCTAATCACTATTTTCCCCAGGACCCTTCACAGAGCTCAGAGTGCTCAGTTCTTTTGTCTCCTAAGGTGAAGGAGAACTTAGGGGTTCTTTTCCCCTCTTTTTATACTCCAGTAAACCTTTGAAATATGTTCTTCTGAAAGGCATCTCTAGTTGAAGGCCCTTTTTCTTGCTGGGTGTAGATGCTGTGCTGTATGGTTTAGGGCCCAGATTTTTTCCTCTTCTGCCAGTGAGTTTTTTACAGTGCAAATGATCTTTTTGTGCAACTCCCCATAAAAATAAATAGCCCATTGAGTATGGCCACACCTCATTTGAGGTATAGACCTTTCCATTGTCTAGAGCAGGGGTGGCCAAACTTATGGAACTCAAGAGCTGCACTAGTCGATTATTAAACCTTCAAGAGCCGCACTGAGGCGTATAACCACATAGTTTTACCTACTCCAAAATTGCTAAGTTTAAAATTCATTGAGCACTTTAATTTTATCGTAAAAATAGGGCAAATATTGATCCTACTAATGTCAGATTCTAATAATTATTTAAGGTTGCCATGAAACTAGGCCTATACAGTAAAAACTTTGCTGTCGCTAGATGTAGAACACTACAGGCTTGTGGCAGGTTTTTTTAAAATCTGGGCTGTAAGTTGTCAATGCAGTAGGTAAAAGCTCTCTCAGATGCTGATCTCTAAGTATTGCACAATGTTTTGAATTTAATTGTGGCATATGATGCTTCACAGCAGTATGTTGGGCTGAAAACTGAAAGTAATCTATGTTCAGTTTTAAACTTTTCTCCTTTGTATTTTCATATCTTAATATTCCACATCATGTTTAGGACTTGTAAAACATGATTTTATTTTAACAAGTACACTGCAATAGGGCCTATGAGATAATCTAAACAAGCTATGGCTTCTCTGACCATGTCACGCTTCCCTCCACCACCCCCGCTGCCACTTCCCTGCTGTCCCTTACTAAGCTGCTGCTTTTCTACTCTCCCCAACCATGCTGCACTTCTGCCCCCTACCCCACCCCAGCCCCAACAATGCCCCTGCTTCCCTGCCAACATTTCTGCCAGTAAACTTGTTCACTAAAATACTCATGGACAGTGAAGACAAAAGGTCTGAGGACTCAACCAGAAACAATTCATTTTCAAATGAAAGTAACAGTAGGGGAAAACACTGCTCTCATCTTAATCCTGTGAAGAGATGCACACAGGGACACCTTTTCAACTGTTCAGAATCACAACATATCAATAAGAATTTATGGGGACATAAAGTGCAAGATCAGAGCCTGTTTCAGTAAGTGCTTTTGGAGTCCATGAGCAGAAGATATTATGGAAAAAATCCTATTGAGTTTATTCAGTTTGGGATCAGGCCTGTATAAATTCTAAATATCATTATTTGGTTTTTATAATACAAAGTAAAATCTTTATTGGTGACAGATTTTTTTTTTCAGAAAGTTTACAACACAATTTCCCATCCTCAGCCCTTCACAACAATTACTCTGTCTAATGGGCTCAGATACCCATAGAGTCATTCATGAAGACTGCACTGAAATATAAATGGATTTTGACTACTTGTATACAACAAAGAAAAATTGATACACGTTGAATGCTATTTAATCGGTGGAAGTATAGTGCTGCTATTGAACTTTGCAGTGAATGTAAATTATCTTGGTAATTGACTTAGTTATATTAATTAAAATTTTCTTCTTGTTCAATGGACTTAAGGAATTTTTTTAAGCCAGTTTTCCTAAGTCTAAATCATTTTGCATGCTGAAAATGAACCATGATCCATAATAAGTACTTGTAACACTCTTTAAATTAATAGAGGGTTTTTTAATAACCTTTTGACAGTAGTCAGTGGTTTTGGATGCAACACTTGTGTCAATTTTCAGTCATTTCTGATGATTCTTATTTAATTCTCAAAATAGAAATACAAGAGAAATATTTTTGCATTATATTACAATATCTGGAAATGCCAGGTGATTTTTAAAAAAGGGAAAAACAATTGTAAATTAATTTGTTTATATTGCTAGATTATCATCACATTTCTGTAGTTCATTGTAGACTTGCTCTTTATCAGTTTTTGTTGCCAGTTTTAAAAATATTTACCCAGAAAACAGTATCAAAAAAGAATTTAAAAAATCATGCCCTCAGAAGGTCAGACTTTTTCTTGCTGGTGCTGCTTTCATTTTGCCCCTTGTGCATCCAGTTTGTCCAATGAATGAAGCCTGTGATGTTGTAATTAAAGACTGCATCATAATGCATACAGACATAGAGGGTAGAATTAATATTGTGTAGGTAAACTGTAGAATCTGACATGTCTTTGCAACTAACGGATGCCATTGCTTTTCCCTGCTGGCTCTCACAATGCTGCCCCTCTTCTCTCCTCCCCTCCCAGCTCTTACCACGCAGCTTTTTCCCTGCAAGCTCTCACAGTGCTGCCCGTCTCTCAGCTCTGACCACGCTGCTTTTTTCTGCTGGCTGTCACAATGCTGCTTCTCCCCTGCCGGCTGTCACAGTGCTGCCGCCTCTCTGCTGTCCCCGACGATTGCAGATTTCTCGCACCTGGCTCCCGCCATGCTGCCCTTCCCTGCTGTGCTCTCCCAGGAGCCGCATTTTTTCTTTAGAGCTGCATGTGGCTCGTGAGCCACAGTTTGGCCATGTCTGGTGTAGCGAAAACAAGTCTGTCAGCTTCGCTGGGATGCCCATTTTAAACACATTTTAGTCACATTTCCAGCATATCTGTAGGGTTGTGTGTGAGCTAACTATGCTTATGTTATGCAAGAACATTAATGACCAATGGGTTATTAGTTTTCCAGTGATACATTACAATGCCACCTTTTTGGATAAATAGCATGACTATAGTGTGCCATATAGCATTAGTGTGCTATTATGGTCACAGCTGTATTTTAGGAATTTCTTGTTCAAATGATTCCAAATTCTAACCACCAACTCTATTCAGTATTTTAATGTGGCACAACATAATTCAAGACAATCCAGATTCACATTTGGATTTTAGAAGACCAACAAAAGCTGTCTTTCAAACAGTCTCAACCTTAATTAAAGCAGACCTTTGGCTTCACTATTATGAGGTCCCTAAGGTGAAAGAGAGACATTTGCTTACCATGAATGGTTGCCTTATTACAAAAATTTTCCTAGTCCTTAGTTCTTCCCATCGTTGTTATTGTAGGATGGTGAATTATAAATTGGAGGTGACATGTAGTAGCTAGGAATGGATATGGCAAGCTGGTTGAGTGCCAAGAAGTTTGATCAGTCAGTTGCCTCAGTGGTCCTGGATGGGTAGTTAGCCTTTTCATTTTTCTTATTGAATCTTCACTATAAAGTCAATGCTTAATAAGTTTGATTGAAATATATTTAGGGAACAAAAATGGGCAAGTTCTGGAGTATATCATTAAAGTAAAAAGTAGAACTTCAAAACACTGCATTTCTTCATACAGTGTCTCTGATGCCACCACAGAAGAACTTGTCACAGAAGTGATGGTGGAGATTCTCAGGCAAGTTGCAGCAGATGCAGTCTGTGCAGAAAGAGAAAGAGTCAAAGAGGAAAAACGGAGAGCAGAAGAAGAGAAGTGAGTAGTACTATTTCTTACAGGTGTAATAAACATACGATCAGAGGGAGAAGACTTGAGGGACTGATTGGTTCAATGAACTGGTAATGGTTGTATTTTCCCTTACAGTGAGGTCATCAGTATGAATCAGGCCCAGGATAAATTGTAATGTGTTCTTTTAAATAACACTTTTTTTATTGTCTCTCATTTTAAAACTAATTGAATTAGATCAATGCCTAATGACATCCAAAGTTTAGAATATGGGAGCCATGACTTAGGGTGAAATGCAGTGGCCTTTTGCTCTGTCACTCCAGTGCAGTCTTCTAAGTGTAAGGCTGAACATGAAACCCCACACTTCACACCACTTGTAGCCTGGGTCCCCAGGCCACAGCCCCCCGTTCACCAACTGTGTTTGCTCAGCAGATCCAGTTGTGCTTGGCACCTGCGGTAGGGTTTTCTGTGGGAGCTTGTAACCACTATGAAAATGCAGCTTTTTCAAAAAGAAAAGGTTGCTTTTCTATAGGAATGGAATAAGTAAAGAAGATTGGCTTGGAACAGCAAAAGGCATCTCTGCATGTTATCTTACCTTCACCTTTTTTCGTCGAAAGTTTAGGTGGGTCCCACTTTTCCATCACTCCTCCTCCAGCCTTGTGGCATGGCAAAGCAGTCTGCACTTCTTCAGCTTTAGCCTTCACCTCTAAGTCTGAGCCTCCGTCACTGTTGCTCCCTAAATCTGCAGGCAGTCTTTTATCTAAGTCCCTTTATTTGGTCTGGGGCCCTTGTGCATCTTGCTGGGTGAGGAAGTTGGGGGTAGACTTCCAGTAGTACGGGATTGACTCTGTTGTCTTTTAAACATTGGAAATGGTTTTCTTTCCTGGAGCTGTGCTACTAATTGTATAAGTAGAGGTCCACACAACATTTATAAGAAAATAAAAATCCAGATTTCTCCTAGGACCTTCACTCCACTCGGGGTGGGGGGTGGGGGGGGCAAGTAAAGGGTCTGTTTAGTTCTTTGGGATGTTCTGGCATTCCTTTTGTGAATTTTGTTTCATACATTCATATTATAAACCTTCTCATGAAGAAATCAACATACGGTATTCATGAAACACTGCAGAGAAGTTTCACCTTATCCCATACGTCTCCTACGTGTGGAGAACACTGGGGGGATATATAGCAGGAGTCCTTGCCTGTTCCCACGTGCCAGAGTCGTCCAAAAATCTGTGAGTATGAAACTGGGCCAGAGTTCTGCCACTTCCTCCTTCCTTCTGGCTTCTAGGGAGCAAAAAGTCATAGAACAGGTCTTCAAGTAATCCATTTGAGTTACTTGGGAAGGGAGAAAGGTGATCAGAAATAGTCAGCATGGATTTACTAAGGGCAAGTTATGTCCTACCAGATAGATTGCCTTCTGTGATGAGATGACTGGCTCTGTGGATGTGGAGAAAGTGGTGGACATGATGATATACCTTGACTTCAGGAAAGCTTTTGATATGTTGCCATTAAGAATACTGTGGCACAAGTTAAAGAATTATTGGTTGAATGAATGAACTAAGATGCTTAAAATTTGGGTATATTGTTGAGCTGAACGTGCAGTGATGAATGGCTCAGTGGCAGCCAGTAACAAGTGGAGTGACTAAGGGACAGTGTTGGGGTCTGTTCTGTTCAGCATCTTCATTAACTATCTGAAGGATGGGTGCCCTCAGCAAGTTTGCAGATGACACAAAACTGGAGGGAGGGGTAGATACGCAGGAGGTAGGGATAGGATGCAGAGTAACCTAGACAAATTGGAGGATTTCCTCCCTCCCCCCTGCCGTCACCAAAGACAAATGAAGAGACCTGCATTTAAGACACAAGAATCCCATGCACTGCTCCAGACTAGGGACTGACTGGCTAGACCAGTGGTTCCCAACCTTTTCTTTCATGTGGCATACCTTGATACCTTCAATTATTTTGAGGCATGCCAGCACTAATGCATGAATATTCAAATTAGCTGATGAATGTTCATGAGCCATGGCACCCTGGTTGAGAAATGCTGCAATATGTGGGGTGGTAGGAGTAGCAGGACAGTGGTGGCAAGAGAGGAGTTCAGGGGTGGCTATGTGGGGTGGCAGGAGACACTGTAGGTAGCAGAGCAGGGTAAAGTGGCCAAGGAGAGTAGGGGTGGCCATGGGGGAAGCAGGGCAGGAGTGGCAAGAGAGGAGAGGGGAAAGGAGGGCAGGATTGGCTATGTGGGGTGGCAGGAGGGAACCTGGGGAGTGGGAGTGCAGGGCAGGGAAGCATGGTATGGTGCTTTCTTCCTCCTGGCAGCTCTGCTGCCCTCAGCACCCCCCTTATCCCCAGCAACTCACCCATCACAGAGTCCACTTCCACCAAACACTCCTTTTCCCTGGCAGCTCCACTGCCTGCAGCCCCCCCTTCTCCCCCAACAGGCCCCCCTGTGGGTCTTATCAGGTTCTTTACAGGACACCCCCTGCCTGCCAGGGCCCTGCCTGGACTCAACCAGCCCCCCAGCTGGCCTTGTTGAGCCCCCAGCAGGGCCTCACCAGAGCTCCCACCCCCAATGCGGGGGGCCAGCACCAGCCCTCCGATCCCTGAGTCATTCTCCAACAGCTGCACCACAGGTCTTGCTGTGACTCCACCAGACCCCTGCCTCTCTGCCAGGGCCACCATTAGCCCTATATCCATGGCAGAATTTGAAGCTGCCCGTGGGGGATGCAGATCCAAAAATCCGGCCCCCCATCTGGCTCCAGCAGCTGGAGCTAGAGCCAGATCCTGCTGCCACTGTTGACCCTAAGCTCCTGGCCAGGGCTCACTCCTGCTAGCAATAGCATCCCCAGGTCCTAGCCAGGGCTGGTTTGGGCCATTGGTGGCATCCCAGGGCCCCTGCCTGGGGCAAGACCTCAGCGTCACTGATGGCGGCAGCCTGGGGTTCCTGATTAGGGCTGGATCTTGCTGCCACCAGTGGTCATGGTACCCTGGCCAGACTCCGATCCCACTGCAGCCAGTGACCCTGGCTGGGGCCTAATACTGTTGGCGGCAGCAGCAGCCCAGGGTCCCCAGCTAGGACTGGCTGAGGCCTGAGCCAGCAGCCTTGGGACCCTGGCTGGGTCCAGATCCCACCAGTAGTGGCAACCCCAGAACCCTGGCTGCGGCTGCACACAATCAGGGGTGGAGGCTCCAGTCCCTGGCAGGGGCCAGATCCTGGTGGCAGTGACTCTCATCACTGGTCAGGGCTGGACCCTGCCACTCCTGGTGGTCCTGAGACCCCACTGGGACCAGATTGTGCCACCTGCAGCATCCCAAGCAACCCAGCCAGGGCCAGATCCGACTGCTGCTCTGGGACCCTGGAAGGGGCTGGATTCCACTGACATCAGCCTCTGCTCTGGCAGGGGCCAGATCCCACCAGTGCTGTCTATTGCTTTGGGACTCTGGGCAGAGTGGACATTGCTGCCAAAGGTGACCTCTCTCGGCCCTCTGCTGAGGCAGGAGTAGGTCTAGCTGGGACTCGGGGCTGCCACTAGGGGTGACTCCCTGGGACTCATTGCCAGCAGGGGCCAGCAGCAACCCTCTGCTCCCCCCATGGGTCTCAAAGGGGCACCTGCTGGCCCCAGGCCCCCACTAGCCTATCCAACCCTACTACCCCTCTTGCCTTGAATCGTATGTGACCCAAGCCTCCTGGGATAACCTTCTGAATATGCAAAAATCAGGGTAAGCTGCAAAACTGGGAGCCAGACGCCCAGAACACTGAACTTAAATCAGTCTCCCAGTCAGTCACAAAACATGCTTCTGATTCTCCACGCTGATCATCATCAAGCCTAACAACATAGAAGCAGCCCTCTTTAATGCACATCAGCTCCTATAGTCCCTGACTAGCCACTGTGTCACTTAAAGAAATAGGTTGTCCTGACCCCAAAGGTTAGCCACATTGCACAGAACAATATAGGCCTTTAAAGGTTTAATATAAAAGAAAAGAAACAAAATATGGGAGGCATTAAAGGGTCAAAGTGAATTACATACATACAAATGATTTAGAGTCCATAGAAAGCAAGTGCTTGGAAGAATTTTGAGTTTGTAGGTCTGTTCAATTCCTCTGGTAGACACCTAGCACTGGGTGGGTCTCAGTTCTTTGTCCAGTCGCAGAGCGATAGTTCCAAAGATGGGTGTTGGTTGTAGACTGGTGGCTGAAGACAAAATGGAGCTGATGTTTCTGCCTTTTATCACCTCTGGCTTTCCCCATGCTGTGCAGAGTATTTACCATTCAAAATAGATTTGACTTACATGGGCAAGTTCTAGTGGCCCAACAGGTTTCTCCTTGGGCCCCCAATGCTTGGGAGGTTCCCTAATGAGCCATTAAGGAGACTGGTTGCAGGGGTCCAGCCTGGGAAAGTCCAGAATCCAATAATTCAAAACACAAATAGAACAGATGTATTCCTAATGCCTGATACAGATGTAACACCTACATACAAGGCATAGAATTGTTCCTAGCAGATTACAGCCTCTGTGGATACTAAACATGGCATATCACTTGTGAATTATTGCAGACATGAGATTTTCTTAATAAGAAAGGCAATCATAAATGCTTCCCTAAATCCTGAAAACATCACACCCTATTCACTCTCTTTTCCCCTAGCCTGCATTTACCAGGAGACAAGATACCAACTGCATCTGTAGCAGGGTTTTCCTGTCCTGGACAGCTCATGTGGCTGGGCTGTGCAGGAAGGGAGATTTAAAATAACCCAAGCTCCCCTCTTGGCTCACTTAAGGAGTTGCCGTGGCACAGCAGTGTGCCACAGCACACCAGTTGGGAACCAGTGGGCTAGACTGCAGTTTAGCAGAAAAGGACCTTGTGATTACAGTGGACAAGAAGCTGGATATGAGCTGACAGTGTGCCCTTATTTCTATATCAAGAGTATTATGTCCAGTTTCAGGCCCTCATTACAGGAAGGGTGTGGACAAATTGGAGAAGGTCCAGAGGAGAGTAACAAAAATGATTAGGGGGCTGGAAAACATGGGCCCAATGTTCCCTCTAAGCTGATGATAAAGCTAAGGAAGTTATGGATGCAGCTGAGCAAGTCCCCCTTTTCTGGTTCCCCAGCTCCCACTGGGCCCCTTTCCTGATGCCCACCAGCTCCCTCAGTGGCATTTAAAAACAAAAAGTCCTGTGGCACTTTAAGACTAACACACTTCTATTGCGTGAGCTTTTGTGAGAGAAAATCCCTTTGAAGATGGGGGGAACTTAAGAATGGAAGGAAATAAATGCAGGGAAGTGTAAGTCACATGAACAGGTCACACTGTAACAGGAAATCAAAGCAGCTGTAAAGATTCAGACCCTGGGGAACAGCATGTAGAGGAAGATGAGGTCAAATCACCTTGATTGCATTGCTTCAGGGCTTAATAGGGACTTTGGACTATTGCTAAATACAACCCATGATTTGATCTCATCTCACTCTGTATGCTTTTCCCCCATGTTTGACTTTTACAACTGCTTTGATTTGCTGTTGCAGTGTAACCTGACACTATAACTTACACTTCCCTGCATTTATTTGCTCCCATTTTGTATGTTCCCTCATCTTCAAAGCGTCTGATGAAGTGGGATTTTTGCTCACGAAAGCTCATGCAATAAATAAATGTTTAGTTTTTAAGTGCCACAAGACTTCTTGTTTGTTTTACTGAACTAGACTAATATGGCTGCACCTTTAGAATCTTGAGGGGAAAAAAAAAAAAACCCCACACACCACACCTTCTTCACACTACTTTAATACAACAAAATGAACCAAAGTATTCCTGGACAGTGTAAAACATGAATGAACTGTAGATAAACCGACACCAGATAGCTGAAAGTTCAGGCAAATGTGACATTGCAATATTCTTGAATGCCTTCCTGGAAAGTTGCTGCCCACATCACCTTTCAGGCTGCTGCAGCCAAGTCCCTAACCTGGCTTCCTACCAAAGCAGCACAACTCTGCCAGCTGGCAGAAAATGACCAGAGTTCCCTGTGCAGCCTTCCCCCAGGCAGAAGATCAAATTCGAGATGACTGAAGGGAGGAAAGAGGAAATTTTTTTGGTAAGAAGATACTCCATGGTGGTGACAAAACAGTGGAGTGAGCTGCATGTGCTATCTCCCATTTAAGCAAACATCATCTGTAGCCAAATGCATCTCCACCAGCAGAAGTGAAATATGATGCTGTTGCATTTCCATTGTGTCACCTATTCCTGCTCTGAATAGCATTTAGCAACACAACATGAATAGCCCCATTTCTGTTGCCTATCACAGCCAGACCTACATGCTTGAAATAATGTATGCTTATGAAGCCTGTTACTATATATGTGCTCAAGGAGCAGCGGTTTTCGGTTTTTTTCCTCAGGACCCAGTTGAAAAAAAAATCATTTATACCCACAACCCAACACATCTTTGAGCAGTGCATTCCAGTTTTTTGGTGGCAGCAACATGTGGTGCTGTGACCCAGTGCCTGAGGGTCTATGACCTATCCCAACACATAGTTTAAAAACCACTGCTCAAGACCATGGACTACAAACTTCTCTGTAAGCTTCAACCTCCTTTTAAACTCTTTGTATCCTCCCTCCCACCTCCGTGGCTGACATTCACACTATTTATAAATAGTGGCAGACATTCATCCCATGTTCTGGCTACCCTCACAGAGCACACCACTAGACAATCTCTAGATATGTTCTAAGACAATCAATGAACACCCCTGAAGGACAACAGATGTAATCACACATTCTTCTTCGAGTGCTGTCCTGCGATGCTCCACCATCGATGAGGCATCGTCCCAGCACTCGTAATGGAATCTTGAAAGCAGAGATCAAAGGCAGCGCTTGCACAGAAGGGAGGCTCACAGTCCCTCAGAGCAGCTTTGGCGCAAGCGCTGCTGGCTTCCCTTGGTTCCTTTTCAACCATCCTCGACTTCGCAGTGGAGTCACTGTTCTCTTTCCTCAGCAACGCCCCCTTTTTTTCTCCTCCCTAGAAAAACAACAGAAAACTTTTTAGACGTTTTCT
The DNA here is from genome assembly GCA_007922195.1 of Podocnemis expansa. Lineage (NCBI taxonomy): Eukaryota > Metazoa > Chordata > Testudines > Podocnemididae > Podocnemis > Podocnemis expansa. Next base: position 27,202,351 of record ML681995.1, read on the forward strand.
CTTATCTCTGCACAAACAAACAAACAAAAAAAGAGATATTCAGTTGGAAAGCGCATATTGGCCAGAGACATGCCTTCATCTCTGGGCTTCAAGCGTTGCGCTAACTGTAATGAGGCAATGCTTGCCTCAGACGGCCACAACAAGTGTATCAGATGCTTAGGGGAGTCTCATGTTCCCCCAAAATGCGAGGAATGTTCAAAGCTTTCCACTTGGGCTTGAAAGGACAGAGAGCTCCGACTAAAAATACTGCTAATGGAGAAGTCTCTCTGTCCGCAGTCAGACACCACTGCTGAACTGCCACCTCAGCCATGCTGCCGGCAAACTGCCTGTTGTCCTACAGGATGATGCTGCATAGGACAAGCAGCCATCACCCAGTGGCAGTTCTGCCACGTTAAACGCCCAAGAGGCATTAGGTTCCTTGGGTGTCTCTGGCACTGTTAATTCTCAACCTTCACACAAGGGTCAAGATAAAAATCAGCCAGCTTACTCCAGCCATGCAGCCGCTAATCACAAACTGGCAAAGTCGAGCAGACACCAGCATATGGCGCGCAGTTCCGCGTCTGTTACCAGTGCCTCGTTGCCGAAGCTACCACCATTAACAAGATTGGTTCCGTCTGCCTCCTTGGCATGCAGCTGCAGCAAGCTTCCACCGGAACCGTTGTCAGACCAACCAGCAGCGTCCCCAGCACCGGCTCAATCAGCATTGCAGCAAGTGCCGCACAATCTCCCTCACAGCCCTGAGCGAGGTCTGAATCCACAAAATCCCCTCCTAGGAAGAAGTTGAGGAAACTTCATCATGTTTCCTCACATGCCCACTATGACAGCATCAGATCCAGGTCCCGCTCTGCATGATCTTCTACCCATCCCTCCTATTATCAGCGGGACAGCTGCCAAAGATCTTATTGCTCTTCTCGATACTATTCACCATGCCATGATTCCAGATGCAGGTCATACTCCCCCTCATCCTATTCCAGGCACTCTCATCATTATTACAGCCATAGACAGGATAAAAGACACCGCTCTCCTTCTGTGGAGTCATGTCATTCTCGGAGTAATACTCATCTGCAAGCACAGAGAGATCTCCTGTTGTTAGCCCTAATCACTCATCTCACCTATCTGATGGAGAGCAATCAGGGCTGACAGTAAGACTCCTACCAGCAACCTCAACACTCTGCATAATCAAGATAACGAGCTCCTTTAAGTAGCAGCCATATTGCAGGATGATCACAAACTCTTTAACGACTTATTTAAACGTGTAGCCTGAAGCCTTGACATTCCTCTGGAGGAGGTCAATGATACACAATGCAAATTATTAAAAATACTGCATCCTGCAGCTCCAACTAAAATAGCCATCCCTATGGATGATGCTATTATTCATCCTGCTAATATCTGGCAGACACCAGCGTCCATTCCTCCCACTAACAGAAGAACAGATAGAAAATACCACATTCCACCTAGAGGAATGTAATTTCTCTTTACTCACCCCTCACCTAATTCTTTAGTTATGGACGCAGCTAACCAAAGGAATAAACAACCCAACTTCAAACCTACTCCACCAGACAAAAATTGGAAGTATATAGACCTTATGGACAAAAAAGTTTACTCTTCTTCCACCCTTCTCATATGAATAGCTAACTATTCCTCCCTATTGTCTAATTACAACCATTCTTTATTTGATAAACTAACAATACTTACCTTGGACCTACCACAACAGAAAAAGGACTTGTTTAAATCCTTACTTACCGAAAATCAACAAGTCACTAGGACCTTTCTTCAGACGTCACTAGACATAGCAGACACAGGTGCAAGGATGACAGCGACAGCGGTGGTTCTTCGCAGATCTTCCTGGCTTCATGCAGTGGCTCTTCTGAAGGACCTTCAATAAAATAGAGGACTTACCATTTGACAAAACTTACCTTTTCTCCGAAAAAACAGATGAGGTACTCCACTCTATAAAAGATTCGCGAGTGACCTTACGCACCCTGGGTATTTATCCCGCTTACACACGGAAGAAACAAATCCACACAATGCCCTTCCAAAGACGTTTCTATACTTACCCTACTTCTCAACTCAACTCCAAACAATATGACCAGACCCAGAGGATGAGACAGAGATCATACAGGCACAGACAGCCCACACAGCCTTCAGCGAACCAACAACCCACTTCCTCGAAGGCACAGTTCTGAGGCCTTGGTCAAGGGTTTAGCAAACATGAACCATCTGCTAGCACGTTCACAATCAAGTTGAATTTTGAGTTTTGCCTTGCCCAATATTATAACACCTGGGCTTCAATCACCACTGACAAATGGGTGCTTGAGATCATTAAATTCAGTTATACTATTCCTTTCCAATCCCCCCCGTCACCCACCTCCTCCATCCCTCTTCAGGGACACATCTCACGTACAGATCCTTGCAGATGAGATCCACAGTTTGCTCCGACTAGGAGTAGTAAAACCGGTCCCATGCCCTTTTAAACACAGGATTTTACTCTCGGTACTTTCTAGTTGAGAAAAAAACTGGTGGTTTATAAGGCAATAGAGATTCAAAATGGTGTCTCTTAATACTTTAATTCCCATGCTGCAGCGCGGTCAGTGGTTTTCTTCCCTTGACCGAAAAGATACTTATTTTCATGTCACTATTCATCCTTCCCACAGGTGATTCTTAAGATTTACCTTCCAAGATCTACTTTTTCAATACGAAGCCCTTCCCTTCAGACTTTCTATGGCACCTCGAGTGTTTTCCAAGGTTCTTGTGGCAGTAACGGCACACCTTCGCACCCAAGACATCACCATTTACCCATACCTGGATGATTGCCTTGTTGCTGCTGCTTCTCAGGACCTCTGTGTGCAATCGGTAGCCATCACAACAAAACTCTTTCATGATCTCGGCCTCATCATAAACACAGAAAAATCGAATCCTACGCCGACACAATCGGTCGAGTTTATAGGCGCTCGTCTCGATTCTATTGAAAGCAAAGCTTTCCTACCAAAAGTCCGATTTTCTTCCATACAAGATATTTTGCAAGTTGTCCTTCTCGCTCCAACTTTCACAGCAAGAACAGTGCTACAGCTCCTAGGCCACATGGTGGCGTCCACTCTTGTAGTGACCTACGCAAGATTAAAAATGTGGCCCTCTCAGGCGTGGGTGGCAACTGCATAGAAACCGCACATCCATCCTCTGAACAAACGACTCACACTTCCTTTAAACCTCAAGGAATCCTTAAAAGGATGGCAAAACGAGGCAAACCTTCAGTAAGGAATACCTTTCTCACGCATTCAACCAGCCATCCTTATCCCTACCGATGCCTCTCACACAGGCTGGGGAGCTCACCTGGATTCTCACGCAGTCCAGGGTACGTGGTCAACTACAGGCAGATATGGTTTTCACATCTTCTCAATCTCCATACAAAAACCAATCCGACTACCTCTGACAAATAATCTCTTACATTAATGCAACAGCAACAAGCTACACCCTGACATCCACAGACTGCATCTCACAGCCTGGTTCCTTGCTGGTTCAGATCCACAGACAAGGCCTGCTCACACCATGTCCAGCATGTTCTTTTAAACAGCAGGAAACCATCTACTAGGAAATCTTATGTACATAAATGGAAACGTTTTTTCCACTGGTGTGTATCGAGGAACATCGACCCTAACACTGCATCTGTTCCACAAATTTTGGACTATCTCTTGCATTTGAAGCAGTCCACACTTGCCAACAGCTCTGTTCGCGTTCACCTGTCTGCAATTTCAGCATTTCATCCCCAATTACAGGATTCCTCATTATTCAGCCAACCAACTGTGAGAAGGTTTCTGGCAGGTCTTCAAAAACTTTACCCTCCCATACGCCCTCCAGCAATCCCATGGAACCTCAGCATAGTTCTCCATGCCTTTACTAGGAAACCCTTTGAGCCTATGGCTACCTGTTCTCTATTCCACCTTTCTATGAAAGTCTCCTTCTTGATAGCCATCACTTCTGCCAGGAGGGTAGGAGAGCTAAACGCCTTAAGATCTGACCCCACCTATACCATCTTCCATAAAGATAAAGTATCCTTACGTCCAGACCCAAAAATTTTGCCAAAAATCATTTCTGATTTCCACATAAATCAATACATCCATTTATCCACCTTCTTTCCTAAGCCTCATAATATGCTACAAGAATCTTTACTCCACCCCTTAGACGTCAGAAGATCCATAGCTTTCTACCTAGAAAGGACATTAAACAGTCTTTTTATCTCATTCGCAGAACGCAAGAAAGGGTTAGCCATATCTAAACAAAGGCTGTCTAACTGGATAAAGGAGTGCATCTGCGCTTCCTATACCTTCACCAATCTCCGGCCCCCTGAGGGTATCCACATGCATTCAACCAGAGCAATAGCATCTACTACTGCCCTATTGAACAACGTCCCTATTCATGACATCTGCAAAGCAGCCACCTGGTCTACACTGCATACCTTCACCACACACTATGCACTAGATTTAGCTGCTGCTAATGATGCAAACGTTGGCAGGAATATTCTCAACTCTATGTTACGCAACCCTCCACCTTCACAAACAACTGCTATGTAATCACCTAAGGTGGAGCATCGCAGGAGAGCAGTCGAAGAAGAGTTGGTTGCTTCCCTGGTAAACTCTGTTCTTTGAGATGTGTGTCCTGCGATGCTCCACCACCCTCCCTCCTCCCCTCTTCTTGCTGCTTCTTCCTTATTGTCTATTAGGTACTCAATGCGCTTGAAAAGGAACTGAGGGAAGCTGGCAGTGCTCATGCCAAAGCTGCTCTGAGGGACCGTGAGCCTCCCTTTTGTGCAAGTGCTGCCTTTGATCTCTGCTTTCAAGATTCCGTTGCGAGTGCTGGGATGATGCAGCACCTAAGGTGGAGCATCGCAGGACGCACATCTCGAAGAACAGAGTTTACCAGGTGAGCAACCAACTCTTCTATGCCAGCTCAGCTCTGCACTGTTTGGACACTAGCTTTGCAGAAGATTTAAAACCTGATCAGCTGTGCAGAGAAAAGTTTTGAAAATGTGACCTGGTTTCAGGCCAAGGCTCAGAAACTAGAAGTTTAAAAGGAAAAAAATAAAACAGGGTTTTTAAATCCCCATTTTTGAGCCTTGATTCATTTCTGGATGGTGAAGCATAGCAACCCTGGTAAGGAGAGTGGCCCCAGTAACGCTTTTTTCCCTCTGTTCATTGCAACATACGGTCACAGATGAATGAGGTCTGTGCCCCTAGTCCTGACACCCTAAGGGAGCAGAAAAGAAGCAGGGCAGGGAGAAGTGGAGTGGACTCCAAACAAAGCTACTCCAGCCCCAGGAACAGAGCCGGATTAAGGCAAGGGCTTTAGGAGCTGCAGCCCTGGCCTAAAGAGGAGCTCGGTCCTCCCACCACACACACATCCAAAAAAACCCACCACCACAGCCTGGCTGTGGCTGGTGGCTGCTGCTGCTCACCAAGCGGACTTGTCAGCTCCCCAGCCTGCTTGGGGTGAGACAGGAGTGCGGGGCCTCCACCTCGGCCCTCCCTTGCCTCCAAGAGCAGTGCCGGCTTGTGCCAGCCAGCGGGCCTCTTCCACAGTCCAGCCTGTGCACCTGCCCCCCATCCCCCTGCAGCATCGCCCATGATCCCTCCTGGCAGCCATGCTGGCCAGTGGCATTGCCTGCAAAGGCATCTGCTCCCCTCTGCAGCCCTTGGGCCCACATCCCAGTAGGAGGTCAATGGGGGTCCACAGGGGTTGGCAGCCCCTGGCCCCAATCTGTTCCCTAGCCCCCCCCCCCCGCCATTGGCTCCCTGTCCGCAACCCACCCAAAGAGTCAGGGTGGGAGGTTTTAAACTCTTTGGAACAGTTCCTTGCCAGCTGGAAGAGTGTGTTATAGGCTGGCTAGGGGCCGCAGCGGCCAACAGTGCACGGCCAGCAGTGATGTATGTGCCGGTGAGGGAAGGCTGCTGCATGCACAGCTTACAGGGAATAGTGCATGGGCTCCCCATGTGGAATCTCCATCCTTGGAAGTTTTTAAGATACAGTTTGACAAAGCCCTGGCCAGAATGATTTAGTTGTGGTTGGTTCTACTTTGAACAAGTGTTGGATTAGATGACTGCCTGTGGTCTCTTCCAACCTTCATCCTTTATGATTTTATGTAAAAGGTGGGAATACCTCCTATCTTACAGTGAAAGTTGTTCTTACTGTAGCTTTAGTAATTATTTCTCATTGTGTATAGCAATCACTTGATTGGTTGGGGTGAAGTGGTGGGATGGGTTTTGCGCTCTGCAAAGCTAGTCAGGATGCAAAACCTTTGCCTCTGCTATGTTTAGAAAGAGAAGCATGAAAAGGTCAACTAGCTAAATGTGGAGGTTGATTATTGGTTCTCAAAATCATCTGTGGTGTTGATAGGACATACGTGTGTTAATAGATCATACCACAGCTTTTGAGAGCCCTTACATGTGTGTAATTTGTTTCCGTTCTTTAGAGAGAGACAAGAAAGAGAACAGTTGATGGAACGGTTGAGCCATTCACTGAGTGCAGAGCTGATGGAAGAAGTAATAAAGGAAGTTATTCAAGAGACTTCAGCTAGTGAATTGAAGTAAGTGAGACATTAGCTATGTAGTGTATAGCATGTAATGTAACACTGCAGGTATTGTGTCATTTTCTTTCCTGAAAAAGTAAGACTCTCACAAGCAATGATGGAAATCTCTTTGATCTTTTGTTGGACCCTGCGCACAGTGAATTGAACTATTGTGAAGGATATCATTTGGTTATGTTTTCAAACATCTCAGTATGCACAATTGACATTCTTCTTTGAGCGCTGCTTGGACACATTCAGTATCGGGTGTCTATGTGCCGCAGTGCACGATTGACTGGAAACTTTCTTTAGCCTTAGCCTGTCAGAACAGGGCTGACGGCCAATGCCTCCTGGCCACCCCGTGGCTGTATATATGGCCGCAGCCCTGCCCCTCCCCAGTTTTCTCTTTCCACCCTCAGTGATGGTTACAGAGCAGCCTGTTCCTTGCTTTTGCAAGAGCCTGTCTCTCCGCTCTGTTTTATGAGAGTTTTCACTGGAAGATCTGTTTGCAGACATTGCCAGTGCTCCTACTGAGTCCTTCCAACGGAAACCTGAACCCAAAGGACAGCTCCTACAGGAGGTATCTTAAAGGCCTGGGTGAGCTTCACCGAGTGGATTATGCTCCGTTTGCAGATCCTTAAACAAAGGACTCAGGGAGACAGGGAGCGAAGGCTACATAATATTGCCCAGGAACGGGTCCTGCAGCTGATGCCTTGTACGTCCATCACACCCAAGGATTCACCATGGAAGGGTCACATCTAAAGAAGGGCTCTCTGGGGATCCCCACTTCATTCCTCCCAACGACCTCCTTGATGTAGTGTCTCTGACACTTTGGGCCCCAGAGATGGGCGTGGCCAGCGTCTAGGCCTTATTCCGGGGCCCTCCCTCCCAGGCACTCCATTCCCATGCTCCAACGGATGGAGGGGTGGGGGTCCCCACCTACTCCTTCCTCATTCTTTTTCTTCCTACATTATCTTTCATATGGAATTGGGATGCATTAGTTTTTGAGTGCCCTTATCAGTCCTGCCCTTGGTATCTATTGCCAGTATGTCAATGGGGGAAGGCCTTTTGCCTGTCTCCCGGTTGGTCAAGGGCAATGTGTTCCCTGCCCCCGTCTTGGTTAATAACTTAACCCAGTTTACCTCCCTTTGAGGTCAGGGCGGCAAGGGCAGCAGTTACCCCCACCCTTGCTCATTGCCTGCAGCTGTAGGAGCCTGTTGCTCTGGATCACGACTGCCTTTCTGAAGGGTCGATTCTGCTAGGGAAGGGCAACCCTCTTATTTAGACGGTCTTGCTGGTGACAAGGATGCTCCTTGCTGTTGTGATATAGCAGTTCCCCGGTAATGAACTGGGGCTGCCCTCTTGGAGTTCTGGTCCCCTGACAGAGTGGCAAATGACCCCTCCACACTCTCATAAACGTCTTCTCTCAAAGATCTTGCACATAGTGGCATGTCCGTAGGTGTTTGCCTGGTGGCCCACTGCTTCTTCACCCAGTTTTGGGGTGCTGTGCTTTTTGTGGGTGGCAGTGCTGACAGCAGATAAGGCTCTAATTCCATCTACCTTCCACAGTACAGCTAGCAGTCACCTGATACTGAATGTATCCGAGCAGTGCTTGAAGGAGAACGGTGGGTTACTTACCAGTAACTGTCCTTCTTCGAGATGGGCTGCTCAGATTCTTTCAGATCCCTCTGGCCATCCCTGCTACTCAGAGTTAGTGACTAGTAGGAACTGGGCAGGGGCAGGGCTGCGGCAATATATTCAGCCACGGTATGGCCAGGGGATGTTGGCCACCAACCCTGTTCTGATAGACTAAGGCTAAAGAAAGTTTCCGGTCAATCATGTGCTCCAACACGTAGATACCTGATACTGAATGAATCCAAGCAGCCCATCTCGAAGGAGGACAGTTACTGGTAAGTAACACACCGTTTTCATTGGTAGGTTCTGAAAAACAAGGCAAAAAGTCTATTGTATGGTTAAACATCTGCAAAGGAGTAAGGAAAAATGGACTTTTTTATGTTTAATGAAGTACTAGGAAGGCCTGAATATTTGAATTAACCTAAGAAATACCAGGGAAGTCTGTCTGGGACTTCCCTCTCATGCTAAAATTTAATTTAATTTGCTGCTGAATGAGTGTCTTCACAAGATGCGTATTGTTGACTTTCAAATCTTTTACTGAGGAGTGGGATGTCAGATATCTGATATGGACTCCCTTCTTCAGAATGTTGTTTGATCCAGGAATTTGGGAGCCTCTTAGTTCTGCAGAGGTGGGCATTACCCTAGTAGATGTTTGGCCCCTTGCTGCTGCTGCCCTCTGTTCTTCCCTGGTGGAATATCTCTTGAAGGAGCTTTGCTGCTATTGGTTTGATTCCTCTTGTGATTGTTCAGTAGCAGCCTCAAAATGAACCCCAAGGAAGTTCATGCAACTGCAGGTTCAAGCTGCGTTGGTGCTTCTGGTCTTTATCTTCATACTGTAGAAGAAAAGTGCATACTGAAGACAAAGGATAATAAACGGTGCCCATGTTCCAGAGACAAGGCATGTTCAGCTACTAGTAAGTTTGGAACATCTCATACGTGTGAGCAGCAGTCTCTCCGTACAGTAAAGCAGCAGTAGCTTTGGCTAGATCTATCACCATATGAAACCCTGTCAGATTCCAGATGAACTGTACTTTGGTCCTTCACATCATGCACACCCCTTCTGAATGATAGCCCCAGGTACTTCTTTCAGGATGAAATCCTGTGATTCATCTCACGCTTAGACTTGGTCCTCGGTTCACAGCACCCCCATTTACCAACCATGTTTCTTAAGCAGTTCCATGCAGGTTTTGACCTCTGCTGTAGACTTTCCTTCAGGATCCTATGAGCAGTATGAAAATGCTGGGACACCAAACAGCTTTTTCAGATCAAGTATTTATTTATCCGAAGGCCCATAAGAGTCTGAGAGAAGAGAGTAAAATAATAAAAGACCTAATCACACATTATCTTACCTAAACCTTAGCATTTTTCCCACATATAGTTACAGTATTGCTAACTTCAAGAGATCAAAAACTATGAGTTGGACCTTCCAAAAATCATGAGGTTGATCCAAAAATCCTAACATTATACAAAATGCTGATGCTGTGTTTTTTGGTCAAGCTCTTGATGTTTGAAATTTCCGTGCAAGAGCTCTCACCCCACAGCTGCTTATGTCCTGCCCAGAAATTAATCCTATCTCCGGTAAGTTGAGTCCCACTACCCCATTGACCCGCACTGGCCTCAGTTCACCACCCCAGCACTCACCCTGCCTGCTCATAACACATCATCACTACAACTCCCCCACCCTTCTTACTTGAGTCCAGCCTCGCTTCTTTTCCCCTTAGGGTTGTTCACTCTCTCCAGGTCTGTGGGGGGCTGCAGCGGGGTCCCCTCCCACACCTGCCAAGCTGTCAGGAGAGCAGCCACCCATGGCTGATAAACAAAGCTATCAAGTTAAGATATGTAAAGGAATTCTCATTGTCTTTCAAAGGATTTTGGAAGTAACTGCCCAGTAGAGAAATCACATTCCCTTTTTAGATGGGGTAACACCTTAGTTTAACTGGAAATCCATTCTGTGAATGTGTTGAAGCTGAAAAAATTCCAGACATTTGAAAGTGCATGAGTTTGTGAGATCATGAATGGAGCTTAATTTTACTCATGAGTCTTTCAAAGAAATCATGAAAGTTGACATTTTAGAGAACAAAACAGGGAATTCCAGAGGTGGGATTGAATGTTACTCTTTATTGTCTGCTTATTCCACCTTGAGGCTGTGAGTGAGCAAGGAAGAGGGAGCATTACAATACAATCCTTTTATGCTTGAAAATATGAAAAAGCTTCCATTTTCAATGACTCCAAGAGACCCTTATCAGGTTACAGTAACACATAAAAAATGAATATTTGTAACTGTGTGGTGAATATAATTGTCCATGCCTCTGTTTGTTGTTTACAGGTTCAACATATAGCACACAGGTGCTTTTCCTTTAATTTCATTATTTTTTGCAACAGAAATTACTTCATGGTCTTTAAGAAGCAGGGGGAGAGGGTTAGAAAGGTGATAATGGTGGGTGACCTGTAGTAACCGTCTTTCTTCTTTGAGTGCTGCTCACATCATTGAGTTCTAGGTGACTACTAGCCATACCTTGGATGGTGGGTGGAGTTAATATTTCCCCACCTTCAGCATGGCTACACTCAAAATGGCATCCCTACAGTCATGGTTGGGTGATGTAATGGTGAGTTGTCAAGCCTGCACCGACGATCATGCTATCAACCTGCAGATCTTCTTGGGAGAAGACCTGCACGAGGGATGCTGGAGAGGTTATCTGCTATTTTATCGAGAGAGCTTGAGGCTCTAGTAGGAAGGCAGCCTTGATCCATTATAGTGGCCCTCACTATCAATCGTTAACTGATCTAGCAAGGGAATCATTGTCACCAGCAACGTTCTACTATCATGCAAAAGTTGCAAATGGTTGCAGCGCCCTGAAAGGAGGATGTGGCCTCTGCATCGCAATTCGTCTGGGTCTAGTAACATCTAACGTGATTTTCTGGTCTGGTTCTCTTTCTCTGGGATTTTGGTAAGACACAACAGAGGGGTGGGTGTCCTGCTCCAGTAGGGAAGGACACGTGGGTAAGACACCCACAGAGAAAGGAGAAGGTGGCTCCGTACAGAGGGGCCCAATTCATCTATCCTATGGGTATCCGAAGGGAGGAGTCTCCGATTCGAGACCCGTCTTCCTAGGTAAGACCTGACTGGAGGGGTCTTCGGACACCCAAATGAGTCCCAGTAGCCATGGCTATCAGGTGAAAGAAGGTGGGAGAGTCCTTCCCAGTGGGCCCCACTGAGACGAATAATTCTTCCTACTAACCATTGCAACAGGGAGCAAAGGTCCCCTTGAAAGGAACACCCATTCTGAGTTCCAGAAATGCTCCTCAAGCCCCTTTAGAGAAAAGGGGCTGGGCCATGTGGAAGGGGTGAGAGGGAGAGCTAGAGAAAAGGGAAGAGGAGCGGTTGAAAAACTTCGCTTTACTCCATCTCCTAGGGTTGTGAGCATGGGTGAGTATCCATCGGATAGGGCGATAAAAGGGTCCCCCTATACTAGGTCCTAGCAGTTACTCCCATCGATTGGACGGCTAATTATGGGTTTGCCTCTCTCTTCTTCTTCCTCTTGTTGTGTGGTGTGGGTTTTTTTTTTTTTTTTTTGAAAGAAACAAAGGGTTAAAGGGAGTTACTTTTAAGGGCACTGGTCCAGCAGAGCCTGCTTTATCAGTCCATGCCCACTTCCCTCAACCAGGGAGTGGTCAGTAGGCATGCAGCTCCTATTATAACCAGTTATTGTTCCCCTTTCCTCCACATATGAATGGGAAGATGGAAAGCGTCTCTCGCACTAGGAAAGCCATCTCGTGTTGGAGGCGACAGGATTAGAGCTGGAAAAAGGGGCTCACAGTGTCAGGTGTTAGCTGCTTGAGCCGATGTGGGATCATCAATACAAATGCCTGTGCTCTTCCCTTTGGTTACAGAGGAGCAGAGGAGTGTTTGAGGGAAGTACTTGTCTCCTCTTCCACAGGCCGAAGGTGGTCTCCAGTAGCAAACCCTTCTCTGTGCTCCACTAATAGGTTGGAAATGGGGTAATCCCAGATTGGAAAAGGTGCAGGGAGACACATATGATGTAGGGCCCCCTTGTTATGGATGTACGATACAGTTCACCTGTGTGCAGGGTCCGCCCATTATGGAGGGAACAAAGCAAAAGGTGGAATCTCGCTACAAGTCGTCCTACAAACTGTAGACTAGGCTTGTCTGAGTTGGTGGAAGGGCTGCAGGCCATTTCCCCAAAGGCTGAGGATGTCCCCGCCAGGAGAGGGGCGGGTCAGGTGCCCCTAGGGTAAATCGTATGGGGCATAACTTGTCCCGCTCATCCAGGACTGGGATGGGTTCCATCTCCCTGCATTCCAGGGGGTTGGGGGGGGGCTGGAGGATTTCCCAGGGAAGGGGTAGCCCATCTCCTAGTCTAGGCATCAGCTGGAACCGCTTGTGGCCCTGAGTACTCTAAGGAGACCCTTTTTCTATGGGGCTGGAGGTCACGTCGTATCTCCCATCAGGGAGCCAGGGGCCCTTGATCAGGAGCAGTCAGGGAATGCTAAGACAGAGGGTAACCCACAATGCCAAGAGAAGGGGGGGGGGCTTGCCTAACTGTTGGTCCCCAGTGGGGAGCAATGTGCCCCGTAGACCAGGGGCTGTGATTGAGGCTTTGTCCTATAGATTAGCGAGTCATGAGTTGACTGTATTGCTTGTGGGAGAGGAACAATCATCTAATCAGGGGAAGAGTTTGTTGGAGACCATTAAATGAGATAAGCATGAAAATGAGCTGTATTTGCATACAGTTCTGCATATGCTGTCACAACTGCCCTGTGGCCCTTCCCCTTAAGGCCGAGACTAAAGGGGAGCTGTATTCTTCCCCTTTTTTCTTTGTTGAGTGGAGGGGGTTAAAGGTAGCTGCTTCCTTGCCTACCCACCCCCCTCTGGTGGGAGTGTAGGTTTGCTCAGGATCAGCGTTCTCAGTGAGTACCTCCAACCCGACCACGAGCTATGAAGTGGATAAAAAAAAAATTCCTCTCTCACCCCTATGGGTGGTATGTGTCTTCCTCAACCTCGGGTCCTCTACCAGAGGCCTGGGAGTTTGAGGGTTCTGCGCAGTATCTTAGCTGTTCCTAGCACTGCACTCTTCTGGACAGAGAGCTCTGATGTTGTTCCTGGGATCTGTTGGAGCCACTCTCCCAGCTTAAGAGTCACAGCCCCGCATGCTCCTACCACCACTGGGACCACTTTGGCCTTCACTTTCCACATCCTCTCTAGTTCCTCTTTCAGGTCCTGGTACTTCTCCAGCTTCTCATACTCCTTCTTCCTGATGTTGCTGTCACTTGTCACTGCTACATCTATCACCACCACTATCTTCTGGTCCTTGTCTATTACCACTATGTCTGGTTGATTAGCCAGTACCTACCTGTCCGTCTGGATCTGGAAGTCCCACAGAATCTTAGCCCTGTTATTCTCCACGACCTTCTGTGGCACCTCCCACCTGGTCTTTGGAGGGTCTAACCCATACACTGTGCAGATGTTCCTGTACACAAGGCCAGCTACTTGGTTGTGCCATTCAATGTATGCTGTTCCTGCCTGCATCTTACATCCTGCCACTATGTGTTGGACTGTCTCTGAGGCCTCTCTTCACAGTCTGCACCTTGGGTCCTGTCTAGTGTGGTAGACTCCTGCTTCAATGGATCTGGTAATCAGTGCCTCAGTACTGTCTTTAATCCAGCACTTTCCAGCCACTGGTAGGATTTTCCAATGTCAGGCACCTCAGCTATGTGTCAATGGTACATCCCATGCAGGGTCTTGTCTTGCCATGGCACTACTTCTGCTTGATCTTCCTCCCATGTCTGCTGCTGCCTCAGGCATTCTCTCAGCAGCTCATCTTTGGGTGCCATCTTACTGATGTACTCCTGGATGCTCTAGGTTTCATCCAGGACAGTGGCTTTGACACTCACCAAACCCCGCCCACCTTCTTTCCGGCTGGTGTACAGTCTCTGGGTGTTGGATTTGGGGTGGAAACCTCCGTACATTGTGAGGAGCTTCCGGGTCTTCACATTGGCAGCCTCCATGTCCTCCTTTGGCCAGCTCACTATACCAGCAGGGTATTTGATGACTGGCAGGGCGTACCTGTTGATGGCATGGATCTTGTTCTTCCCATTGAGCTGGCTCTTCAGGACCTGTCTAATCCTTTGGTGGTACTTGGATGTTGCTGTCTTCCTTGCCTCCTCATCGTGGTTCCCATGTGACTGTGGGATGCCAAGGTACTTGTAGCTGGTCTATATGTCTGCTATGTGGCCTACTGGTAGTTCCACCCCATCAGTCTTGACTACCTTCCCTCTCTTTACTACCATCCGGCCACACTTCTCCAGTCCGAATGACATCCCAATATCCTCACTGTAGATCCGTGTCAGGTGGATTAGCGAGTTGATGTCTCATTCATTCTTAACATACAGCTTGATGTCATCCATGTAGAGGAGGTGGCTAATGGTAGTTCCACTCTTGAACTTGTATCCGTATCCAGTCCTTGTGATTATCTGGCTGAGGGGGTTCAAGCCAATACAGAACACCAGTGGGGACAGTGCATCACCTTGGTATATGCCGCACTTGATGGGCACTTGTGCAAGCTGTCTTGAGTTGACTCCTAAACTGTGAGAGTGGCTCCAACAGATCCCAGGAACAACATCAGAACTCTCTCTGTCCAGAAGAGTGCAGTGCTAGGAACAGTAAGATACTGCGCAGAACCTTCAAACTCCCAGGCCTCTGGTAGAGGGCGTGAGGTTGAGGAATACACATACTATGCATGTCGCTTTCCTGTTCCATTTAGCGTCCCTTCAACATTATTCCTCCTAGGATGTTATGTCTAACAAAGGGTCACAGTTTGGCACTGCCTTATACAAGAGGTTAGGGATCCCAAGACTGTCTGGTGAGTGCATGGTTTAAGAGTGCTGGTCCTGTGGGCCGAAGGGTCTGATGCAGTGGGGGCCCGCAGGTGTAAGAGAGGACTGACTGACTGTCTCTAGTTAGCTGCAGGTTGAAGAGGGCAGCACTTGGCCTGGGGTGAATTTATACGGGGCATGGAAGGGTTCTCGGCTCCCTAGCAGGACATCCTGGAAAGTAAAGGGGTTCTGGATCCCCGTTCACCTAGAGCTCCATTGCTGCCATGCGGGGAGGATCCCTGACAGATCCGCTGTCACAACTGCTGGAGGGGCTGCTGTGGGCTGGGCCACTTGAGGTGTGTGCATGTCCGGGGACCTAAGGGTGGCTCTAGGATCCCTCATGCCATGCAGCATAGAGTCAGCGGCTGTTGTAAAGAGTGATTGCCTTTCAAGGGAAGGTCTTGTCTGGCCTGCTGCTTGTCCTGGCAGGCCTGACTCTTGGAGCCATGCTGCTCCCCTCATGACAATGGCTGAGGCGACCCCACCGCTGGCCATGTCAGAGGTGTCCCAGGCAGCCATGAGGGCATCACTGGAGGCCAGCATGTCCTCCTTTAGAACCGAATCGTAGTCCTCCAGGCATTTTGGGGGAGAAGGTCTCAGAAGTGCCATATGGATGCCCATAGGTCGACAGTATGTTGGCCAACCAACACATGGTGGTTGGCAATGTGGAGCTGGAAGGTCGAGGCTGAGTAGTCTTCCTCCCCAGGAGGTCTAACCTGGCCTCCCTGGACCTTGGAGAGGGGGCTGGTCGACCATGTCTCTCCCATCTGTAGGTAGCTTCTACCACCTGAGAGCTTGGTGGCAGGTGGTCAACCAGGAACATGAACCTCTCTGGGGGAATGTGGTATTTGTGGCCAGCAACTTTGGAGACTGGTGAGATAGAAGCAGGGCTCTGCCAGCGCACCTTAGCAAGGTCATGCACACTGTTGTGAAGGGCATCGAGACTGCGGCTGGGGGAGCCGCAAACCCTAGATTGAGGAGGGGATCTAGGTCCCCCCTGAGAGGCTCAACCTCTAGACCCAAGTGTGCCGCCATTTGGCAGAGAAGGTCATAGTGGGTGCTTGGGGTCCTCACTATAGGACCGTGGCTGAGGATTCATGGCCTTGTCCAGGGATGAGGATGAGCGGGATCTCGGGCTGCTATCCCTTGGCCGAACAGTGCTTCGTGGGGCTCCTTCTCAGAGGTCCCGGGCAAGTGGGACTGACTACGAGGGCGGTATCGGGGAGAGCCCGGTACCAGCAGCCCCTCACGGGTAGGCTAGTCCTGCCACAGGCTAGGATGGGATGGTGAATGTGGTGCTGGTTCCCTATGGCTAGGGAAACGGCCTTTCCCACAGTGCTGAGCAGGCATAGTCAGCGCTGTGGAGGCATTTCTTGTTAAAGCTGGTGCTGAGGTGGACGGCACTGGGGAGACACTAGGGTGCCAAGGCTGTGAAGGAGAGCGCTTATGAGAGCACTTCCATGTCAGCTCCAGCGGTGCCGGGGGGACGGTGGATTGCTTGTGCCTTGGCTCGGCGCCGGGGGAGGTGGAGGTCTCTGGGGATAGAGGAGATCCCCAAAACTCTGTGTGCTTCAGTGGCCCTTGGCGTGGAGATGGCTGTGATGCCGGGGTGGTCGGTGACTGGCCTCACTCCAGAACAGCCCATGCCCCAGAAAGGAAGACAGGCTTCCTTTTTGACTTCGGGGGTGAGGGTGTTGGTAGGATCAGAAGGGCCTTTGTGACCCCAAAGGCCTCCAGTGTCATGGGCATTGAGATGGGTTCTGGGCCTTGCCCCTGAGAGGGGTTGGCTGGGGAGAGCTGGAGCTGCGCCAGCACTTCAGTGCCAGGATGGACACCAAGTGCGATTTCCTGTGCTCCGCTGGGGAGCGGCGCCAAGAGATCCCCAGTGCCAACTTGGCACACGGTGCTGGCGGCTCTACAGAAATCCCCAGTGTGCTCGGAATAGTCTGCAGTGCTTGCTCCATAGCTAGAGCACAGCACCTCTGCTCTCTGTCCTTCAGGGTCCTGGATTTGAAGGACAGGTAGATTGAGCACTTGTCCGCCTGGTGAGATTCACCTAGGCGTTCAAGGTACTTCTCGTGGGGTTTGAACCCCAGCATGGTGGGCGGCGGGTGGGATCCCTGTTCAGGCGCCAGCTGCGAGGATTCAGTAAGAACACCAGGTCGCAGTGGGTTTGTGTCCATGAGCAGTCTTCTAGCATGAACGGGTGACTCGTAAACAGAGCAGAATAGACAGGCACTTGCACAAATGCAAGAACGGGCTTTTCCATAACTGTCGCTGAGGGCAGAAAAAGGAACTGAGGAGGATCAGGGTTGGGGCCATATATATAGCCGCAGGAGTGGCCAGAGTGGGTGTTGGCCACTGACCCTGCTCTAACAGGTTAAGGCAAAAAGTTCCCAGCCAATCACGCACTGCAACACGCTGACACCTAGAACTGAATGATGTGAGCAGCGCTTGAAGAATCAGTGTTCCCATCCAGGACCTTACATGAGAGGGGAAGATGGACAGAAAAAAGAAGAGAACATTTCTTTTAACTAGTGTCTTATTTAAAAGACAGCAATGCTTGCTCATTACCACAGTAGCTATCATTCAGACCAGATGCTCGATTTAAGTGTTTCCTAAAGGCGTGTCTGTAGTTAGGGCCAGCTTTTTCAGGCTCAGGAGTAGAAGCTAGTCTGCAGGATCTGCCAGACCATATTCCCTTCTCTGAGTTTGCAGACAATCTTTACCTATCTCAGGAATCCTTTATTTGTCCTTCAGAACAAACAAGGAGTCTTGTGGCACTTTTAAAGACTAACAAATTTATTTATCACATGAGCTTTCATAGGAGAGATCCCACTTTATCAGACACTTAATGGGGAGTGGGATTTTCTCCCACAAAAACTCCTGCAAGAAATAAACAAGGAGTTTGTCTTTAAGTGCCACAGGACTCTTTGTTTGTTTTACTGAACTAGACTAACACAGCTTCCCCTTTGGAATTTCTTTTCTGGAACCCCTAAACCTGTTCCATCTGGTGACTACCAGCAGTAGACGTAAGCAGACTAAGAAATTGCGTAAGGCTCTGAAGCAACTCAAGAGTAGTCTCTGTTCGCTATTTATTATTATGATTATTGGGGATGGAGACAAAAATATTCCTTCTTGTGGCCCCCAATAGGCTAATGCCTCCTCTGAGTCGGGTACCATTATGCATCCCACCATGGGTTTGGAGGTCAATTTCCAGCAGTGCATTGTCTCTTACCAGCACCAGCAGTTAAGTCTTTCATTGCCTGGTTTCTTGTGTATGTGGAGAGCTCTAGTAGGAGTTAATCCTTAGTTTTCTATAGAACAAGCCTCAACACAATACAACACAAATAGAAGAAGTTTTATGAATGTGGTGTCTAATATGGATTTTCAATGCTTATCTCCCACAAATAGTCCTTGATTGGAAAGGTGCTGGCGATGACTAGAATACGATGAGCTAGAAGTAGAGGAAATGTGAAAGAGTGATTAGGATTCTGGATGACTCCTTGGGTGTGTGTATATGTCCTTGAACAGGAACTACAAACACCTTCTAAGACTAATAGTTGCATTCTTTCTGGTGTGTATAGGTCTTGAAGTCCTAACACACACCCACACCCACAGACCCATCCCCACCCCCGGCTACCTTAGGGTGTGTTCACAGCATCTGTTCTGGAATAAGAAGGGCCTTTGGTGTTTCTTTTCAAATCTAGTGGCTTAGAAATCTTGTACTTCCAAAAAATGCAAAAATTTAAAATGCATGCTTATCTATGTTGGAAACGTCAAACTTTTTGCGCTACAGCTGGTTTTAGCATGTACTTTTCTGCATGCTGCTTCGTGAGCGTTTCTGCCTTAGGGTCTCACTTGGTTTCATTCTGTACCAGGTATGCTTTGGAAACGGATCGAAAAGTCCGCATTGCCCGTTGCTCAAAGGAAGTCTGTGCTGATGTTATGCAGCTGTTTCTGCAGGAGGAAATTTTCCAGAGTGCTAAGGAGACCCTCCAAGAGCTCCAGTGTTTCTGCAAATATCTGCAGCGGTGAGTTGTCAAACCATTTTACAGACATCGTTCATGAGAATACCATCAAGTGGTCGCTGACCTACACAATGCAGGCCACAGAACCTCAGCCACTCACTCCTGCAATAAACCATTAACCGGTGACTAAGTTATTAAAGTAACTATGAGCATAAGACCCCCTAATCTCTGGCTGAGTTGTTGAAGTCCTCAAATCATGCTTTAAAGACTTCAAGTTACAGAGGCTTCACCAGTTACGCTAGTTTCAAACTTGTGAGTGGCTTGTGCACCTGGCTGCAGAGGAAGGTGAATCCTCCCACCCCACCTAAGTCTCTTTCAATCTAGTGCAGGTGGAAATTCCTTCTCAATGCAAAATGCGATGATTAATTAAAGACCCGCTGGCAAGACACCTAGGGAAGTATTTTCTGTGTCCCATCACCAGTCACTGGATCTTAAATATATTTTTAATGGATTGGGTGAAAGAAGTTAACTGGGAGCTTCTATAGGAAGAGTCAGTGCTCCTTATGGACTGAGTGTAATGATAAAAATAAATTCTTTCTACATCATCAGCTCAAATGTTTTGAAGCTAATTAATATAAAAGATTATGTGGAAACATATATTGAAGCGCATATAGTTTGTAAATTGTAAACAAGTCACAAGTGGTTGAGAACTTAATATTTGGAAAAGAATAGACCCCAAATCTCAGTGATACCTGGGGTGGAGATACTCTGAACAAAGAATTGTCAGTCCTGCTTGTAGTTGTTTCCATCACTTCACAAAGACATTCTAGGCTACAGAGTGACAGTCATGGAATCTTTATATACATGTAGTATGACTTCTGATAAAGCCTCTTTCAGATAGCAAGTCCTACAAACTTTTATAATCCCTTTAAAAATTATTTAAGGTGTTCTGCTCCCCATTGATGTTTATAAGGGTATTCTGAGCAAGAGGGAAGCTGGCTGGCAACCCAGGGGAGAGCAATGAAATGGAGTACAGAAGTGGTATGTACACTGAGTACGCACTGAAATTAAAAAGAATATTCATCTAAAGCTGTAATATGAGTAGAATTCTCACTGCTGGGTCTCAACACCTTAGTGTGTGACTGCCAGAATCCTCTATCTCTTGTGACTTTTAACCACTAATGTTAGTGGTAGGAGATGAAAGCAGAAACCTGGACAACCTAATTTGTCAACAGGTGATACCTTGTCCAGGTTTTCAATCACGGATAACTTGTTGTAGTCATACTGGCATATCTGGTGTACACTGCAGGACATCATTAGTTTTTTGTTTTGTTTTTTTTTTCCAAATAGACATCCTCAGGGGTGGTGCAGCATAGGATGTACATGCACCCGTGCACTCTTGACTGAAGACCGCAAAGTAGCATTTGCAGACCCATGCTTCTGCAGAGCTGCACTTCCTTGGTCTTAGTGAGGATGCATGAGTTTGCCACCACTCAGTTCTTTTCACTATCACTTGAGACTGACTGCTGGTTTTGGCTGCCTGCCTTCAGTTTACTACTTTGTTTTGATCATTCTTCCTTTGAACTACTCTGTTTCAGTATGCCTTTACTTCTCTTCTATTTGTGTTGGTTGTGTAGGCTCCATCCCATCCTCTTCTGTTTCTTCAGTCTTGTGCTGGAGTGAAATTGTTATGCCCAAGACCCCAAGGTTTGTGACCTGTGAAACTTAACAGAAGTCCTTTGTCTGCCGTGATGGACTCTGCAGCTCCCTGCAGTGTTTGGGGGACTCCCACAAACCTTCCACATGCAAATCCAAGAAAGTCAGGGAGGCCAGGTCCTGTAGGATCTGCTTCCCTCCTTATATGTTGGTCTCTGCATCACAGATGGCATCAGTCACTGTGGCTGCTTCAGCCGCAGCCTCAGGCAGTAAGACCTCACAAAGAAGAAGCATTCCTCACCCAGCAGGTCAACAAAGAAGAAGGGCTTATTATTGAAAAAGGTCCACACTTGAGAGACCTCTCTTCCTCTTAAGACTGACTGAGTCTGTTATGAAGGCAGAAACCCTGCTCATTCATGCCTACCACAAGAGCAGTTAGCATTCATACCCTGCATTCTTGCAGTGCCTTTGAAAAGGAGATAGGGCACTACAGCTATGTTGCTACTGCTGCAACAGCATCCATCTCACCACCCAATAGTAGTGGGTGAAGGATTGAATTGTCCTGCACTTCTTTCTATGTTCCTTTCTTTAGACGATCTTATTATCTACCATGAGCTAGAATCTCCGTTTATAGGAGGGTCAATCATCACCACCTCCAAAGCACTGTCACAGAAACAACATGTTGGGTTGGCTTACTTAGTTTAGGGGCTCCCTTCTGGTACCATACTGCCGTGCTTCCTTAAGCACTTGGCATTAAAATGGGCCTGGGGGGCCAACCAGACATCACAGGCCCAGAGGTTATGTTTGTCATTGACATCACTTGCCCAGTAGGGCTACTAGGACACATGGGCCACTACAATGAGCACCTTATTTGACTGAATAGGAGAAAACACTGGTACCATACTAACTACCAGCTTCTGTGGAACATTCTCTAATACAGTATGTCAGTACTTTGCAGTTCTCCATTACCAGAAGATGTACAAAAGGAACAGGAGTTTCAGACAGGTAAGATCTCTCCTCCTGGTTCCACTCCTCAGGACTTCCAAGAGAAGTTCAAATGAAAGTTCTCCCACTTTGTTTTAAGGACTCTTTAGCGAGTATACACACATTCAAGGGCACTAGGTGATGCTGAAATCACTGGGTATTTTGTGCCTGGAATGAGAAAACAGTTTAGTAAATTACAAACTACTCAAAGATTGAGTCCATTCTACTACCATCTTTTAGTAGTACTTACCCTAAACTTCAGGAACCCTTCAGGAGAAAGGTCAGGCCTCAGAAATGCGGATAGCCCACTCCTACTTCTACCTGGTCAGCTTCTCCCTCTTCAGGGATTTTGACACCCTGGTTGGGAGCATCAAATATTCTATTCTAGTGAGCATTGGTCATCCAACAAGCTTTCCCCATATTTTCCCAGCTCCCTCTTCCCAGAAACTATTTTACTACTTTCCTGCTTTGAGAGTACCTGACCTCAGATGGCTGAAAATTGGGAGTTGTCAAAGTGGTCCTACCTACTTCCATTCAATTTCTTCTCACACCTGCAGCCCCCCTTGGAAAACCCCTTTCAAAAAGAGCTATTAAAACAAGAGGTCCATGCTTTCCTTCGTCTGGGAGCTAAAGAACTGGTCCCGCCATTGTACTCTGGAAGAGGGTTGAATTTCTTTCTGGTTCTTCAGGTAATGGTTCCTGTTGTAGTTTCACTGAAGGTTCATGTGTGTGCCATGAATCCAGACATGGAGAATTTGAAAGTAGTAGTGTCCACTGGTGTGTACTTGAACCCTTGCTCTGCCTCATGGTTTTGTCTGAGATGATAAAAGGTGGGGCAGAGTGGCTGCACCCTTGGTTTCTTCTCACCATCACGTCGTCCAAGTTGGAGCCATTACTATTCTCTCATCTCTGATACAATTAATGTAAAAAGCCATTTCTAGAATCGTAAATAGTTCTCATCATTTTACTATAGTTTTTAGTATTTAGCAGTAATTTTAGGACATAAGACATTTTGGGACTTTGTTTTCACCAGTCACCCTCACCCACCCAACCCTGTGCCCATGTCTGGGTATTGGATTATGTCAAAGATGCCAGGGTTCAAGATCTGCACTTCCTGCCTGTGTTTGTTCTTTGTCAGTTACAAGCACCAATGCTTTCTCTACTGTTTGGAAAGGTCCATATTTCATCCAGGTGCAGTATCTGCCTGTCCTTCCCCAACCATATCCATGAAGGACAGACTCTCCACCTCGATTCAACCCTTCCTTTTTCTTCCTTGCATCCTCCCCTAAATTAGCTGCTGCTGTTTAATCGCTGTCAGTGGATTACAATAGAGACCATCACTTGAAGAGGAAAAATGCTTGTTCAGCCTGTAACTGGATATTCTTTGAGATGTGTAGTCCAAATCTCTGTTCCAGTCCCATTCTTCTTCACCTCTGTTACCAATCTGTTTGATTTGCATTGGAAAAGCAACTGAGGGCATGTTCACTCTACCCCACACTTTATTGCCTTGGACAAAATCATGAGGCAGTGCAACCGTGCATGCACGGATCAACAGACACTACTTGTTTCAGATTCTCTGTCCCTGGACACATGGTAGATGCATAAATCCACAGTGAAATATAGATAGGGACCACACATTTCAAAGAACCTCTAGACACAGGTAAGTAATCTCCTCTTCCCAGGGAAGGCAGAGGGTGACCAATTGTCTACCTTAAGAACTTGAACAGTTGTCCTAGCACAACACTTTAAAATGGTGACACTAGCACAATTTATTCCTATCCTGAGATCCAGAAGTCTGATTCTTTGCCTTCAATCTTCAGGATGCCTGCTTCCATGTAATCATCCATCCATAGCACAAGCATTTCCTAAGATTTGTGGACAGATCACTATTTATATCTAATTCACCCTTTTGGACTCTCCATTCTTTAGGGTCTTCACAAAGACTCTTTCAGTGGTAGTCTCTAGCCCAGGGTTGGGCAACATCTTGGGCCAGATGCCATCTATGGCCACTCAAAGTGGACCATTGGTGATAGGGGATGGGCCTTGGAAGGGGCGTGGCCAGCCCACCCTCCCCAGAAAAAAGGGTGGAGCTGGCTCCATGCCCCCTCCCTTTAGAGCTGAGCAGGAGAAGGAGCGGCGGCAATGCTCTAGCCTCAGCGTGAGCTGCTGCTCTCCCTCCTCCTCTCTGATCAAGTGGCGGCTAGGGGCCAGAGTACTGACGCTGTTCCTTCTCCCTCCTAGCTTCAGTTGGAGCTAGGAGGGAGAAGAAGCAGCAGCCGCATTCTGGCCCCAATGCGAGCTGCTGCTGCCTCTTTCCATCCTCCTCTTTGCCCAGCAGGCAATGTTCCATCTAAGCTGATGAAGCAGCTGAGCAAGTTCCTCACCTGTACCCTGACACCACTGGGCCCCTTCCCTGCTGCCCCCCCCCGGGTGCATCCATAACTTTCTCAGCTGCATCATCAGCTTAGAGGGAACTTTGGTCCTGGCCTCCCTGGAATTAAGTCTTTCCTGGGGAAACCCCGAAGGGCAGCCCATTACAGTATCAAATCAGAGCCTGAAGGGAAATGGTTCTGCATTATTCCTCAAGTATGTGGAGAGAGGCATAGTAGGATTCACCTCCTCTTTCCTGGATGCATTTCCTGACAAATCTGTTAGAGAATCATCTCAATACCTGCATACAGTAAACACCATAATAATCGGGTCAAATTACAACACTCATAAATTACTAGAAGCAGCTCTAAATCTGTCACTATCACATACTGTTTGCCCCTTATTCAGTTAACATGACAAATGATAGTCACCGAAAGGGTAACTTAATTTTTTTAAAAATCCTGATCACCCTGCATGTAGCTTCAGTCCTTGTTTGTTGCACACCCACCTAAACCATGTGCTGATAATTTCTTAATAGGCATTTCTACAGTGATCTCACTATAGTGTTTAAGTGCTTCACAAGTATTAATGAATTTGGTTTCATCACGCTCTTGTGTGATTATGTGATATTATCATACCCATTTTACAGATCAGAAACTGATGCATGCTCATTTCTTCTTTAGGGATGGAGGTTTTACGGTTTGGTAAACATGTAGTATCTGTGCTGGAATGAAGCATGCTCAAATGTAGAAAAAATATTCACAGAATTTACCTACCAAATCCTAGTAAATCTCACTTAAACTGTGATTTTTAAGGGCTTATTAACTTGCCCAGATTGGGTGCATTTTTCATGAAAGACACAGAAAAGCACTTCTTTGATATCAGGATAAACTTTTTGCCATATTTCAAATCCTTGCCCCAAAACAAACATTGTATGCATTTTTAACATGTCCAAAACAAGTGTATTTTCCCCTGACATTCTCAGAAGCAGCCATAGCATTTTCACGCAGAGAGAGAGAGAGAGCACATAGGGAAAACACCATGTATAGAAAATTTCAGCTTGTACAATTGCAGTTTAGCAACTGAAGACAAGGTCTTATAATGGAAAGTGACAGGTAGTCTTAGTGCTAAGCCCACTATCAGCGTGTGTATTGTACAAATACTATATGGTAGTTTCATTTAATTTGCATATTAACAAAACGCTGCTTCTCTTCGTTTTATATCACAGAAAAAAGTTTCTTATTTAATTAAACTGCTTTTATATAAAGATGAAGTAGATTAAGGTTGAAGATGCTCAAAGCACTATCAACCAAAGCAACAAATTCAGTAGCTTCACTCTAATTGCCGTTTTGTTTTCAGTGGAAATGTACAAAAATACATTTATAAGACATAGACCTTCAGTGGTTGACATTAAAAAGTCAGCATTTGCATTTTGTGTAAACATCACACAGATTCCTTATCTAAGCACAGGGAAAAAAAATCTGAAACCCAGATACAGCTCTGTGGTAAATTTTGACAAATGCTGATGTTTTAATAGTGACAGTGTTATCTTTCCAGCACTGTAATGTGGAAATAAAATCCCAACACAAGAGACCCGTGAAGGTCATTGACCCACGAAAAATAGGCATCCCATTTTCTCCCTTTTCCCACCATCATTGTCCGATGTAAACACACCCTTTCCCTCACTCTTTTTCTATTGTCCCAAATGTCTCATGCAACACAGGAAAGTTGAAACAACTAGGCTGTTCCATGTAGAAATACTGTACATATTAAAAGACCTTAGTAAAATGAAAAGTGTGGGCTTTTCTGGCAGGGAAGAAACAAGAGCATTGTGTGCTATGATTTCCACCAAAAGGGGTTGTCATCCTAGTAACTGCCACAGTGGGAGCAGTGTCTGTTGCACAGAAAGAAAAGCGTTTCAGCCACAGGCCCCTCCAGACTTGGGAGTCACGGGTTATTTACAAAGGTATCAGGAACTTAGAGTGCACCTCAGTTGTTGTTTTTAATCCCTGCACCTCCCCTCTACCTATGCAGGGGTGGCCAGACATCACCTCCCTCCCCCACTCCCCAGCACACCCTCTACCACTTTTCTTCCTATAGGCACATTAGGGAGCAATAATCATTTCCTCTAGGAACTGGAAAGTGAAGGGCCGAGGTTAATGGCAAGGCGCCTTAGTGTGCTGAACTCAAAACGGCAGGGGTATATCACCCTGGAGATGAAGATTGGGTTTCATTAGAGGTGAAGTGAAGAGCAGCAAAGTGGAGAGAGGTAAGGGGGGAATGTGAGGCAGAAATAGAACAGTGGAAAGGCAGACTAGTTCTAGGCAATACAATCCTGCAAAGGGTTTAAATCATTAATAGAGCTTAACAAATGTGTAAGCCAAGCAAAGGCACACAAGCACTTCATTTTCTCTCGGCATTCAGGAAGAATCTCAAAAAAGATATGGCCAGAACCTCAGGATTAGCTAACACAAACCATCTCCTCTCTCAGGGTTGCAGTGTCCTCGGAACTCTGGAATGAGCCTGGATATTGGAGCTGGTTCCCAGGGCCCCCACTCTTCCCTTACCTGACAAGCTGGAGCTTCTACGTGTCCAGGCTGCTCCCACCCTAAGCATGCATCTGAGCTTGCTCAGGGTGGGAGATTTAAAAACTCCCCTCCCCAGCCTGGCCGCGGTTCCCTGCTGCATGGGAGTCTCTGCTGCCTGTGTGGCTATGAGATGGCCCCTGTGTGGTCGTGCACCCGCGCAACTTAGAGGAAATATTGCCAGCAGCTCGTGCTGGGGTCAGGGTGCAGCTGCTGCTGCTTCTCCCTCCCAGCTCCAGCTGAAACTGGGAGAGAGACGGAACAATGGCAGCACTCTGGCCCTAGCACAAGCTGCCTCTGCCAGTCGTCTTCTCCTACCCTGATCTAGCAGTGGCTCACACTACTCCTAAGCTGCTGCTGGACCTGGGAGGAGAAGGGAGAGTGGCAGCTCATGTTGTGGCCAGAGTGCTCCTGCTCCTCCGTCCCTTTCTCAGCTGCTGGAAGTGGGGGGGAGAGAGAGAGAGAGAAGTGACAGCGCTCTGATCCCAGTGCAAGCTGCCACTAAAGCTGGGAGGGAGTGGAAGTGAAGCGAGCTGCCTCCTGCCCCCCAAGCCCATGTCCAGCAGCAGCTTGGGACTGGCGCAAGCCACTGTTGGATCTGGAAGGGGGAGGGAGACCAGCAGTGGCAGCTCATGCCAGGGCCAAAGTGCTGCTGCTGCTCATTCTCCCTTCCGGCTTCAGCTTGGAACTGGGAGAGGGACAAAGTGGCAACATTGTTCTGGCTGTGGCAGGAATCCCCACTGGAGTTGGGAGTATGGGAGAGAGGAACTCGTGGGCCAAATCCAACCCGTAGGCCATAATTTGCCCATCTCTGCTCTAGACTGTGTCAGTGGGGAATATGACTGTTCCCATATCTGAACAACTGGCTTCTTCAGGATCCTATAACATCAAGAAATACAGGAGACCATGTCCTAGACATGAACATTATTCCAATCTCTGGGTCGCCACATCAACCACAGAAAATCTATACTGTTTCCTATTTGGAGAATAGGCTTTATAAGAGCTACCTTAGACTTCACAACTGGAAGATCCTACCTGCCCAAGGAGAGATTATCTATCCTGCCCAACCTAATCTCAACATTACATTGCAGCCTGCCAACAATGGGGGCAGGGGCAGGATGGGGCTGGTCTACAAGTCTTGGGCCACATGTCCGCCTCCATGAATATGATTCCTCACACAACAATGTACCTCAGATACCTCCAAATATGGATAAGAAGAGTGTATATCCAAACAAGCAGTCTCTCCAAGCATGTCACAGTGCCTTACAAGGTCTTGAATTCTGTTAGATGGTGGAAGGACCTACAAAGGGTCTTCATCCAGCATCTTTGGAAGACCTCACAATGGATGCATCTCTGCTGAGATCAAGGGCTCCTCTGTAGAGAGACGCAGAACAAGGCAAATGACCAGCATGAGAATCAGTGCTCCATATTAATATCTTGGGGATAAGAGCAGTATGATATGCTTGCCAACACTTTCTTTGCATCATACGATGTCACTCAGTGTAATACTAGATGACGAGGCAGTAATGTACTGTATCAGGTAACAAGGTGGAGCAGGATCCCAGTCCTTGATGCTCAGGGTTGCTAAGGTGGTAGATGTAGCATATAACTCATTAGATAGAAATATCAGCAGTCTATCTACAGCCTTCAGAATACAGCTGTGGACTCACTGAGCAGACATTTCTAGCAGGATCACGAATGGGATCCCAAGGACTCTTGTGTTTTGCTGTATCTGCCAGACCTGGTGTATATGAAGGTATTCTCTTTGCTACCCTGAATGAAGCAAAATGTCACCTGTTTTCTTCAAGGGAGTGTCATGGTAGTGGATCTCTAGGAGATGCCTTAGAACATCATGGTTCCCCTTTACACCTACTGACCTGTACCATTAATTCTCAAGAGCTTTTTCAAGCTGCATTGAGAAGGAGTGAGAGCTATCATCATGGCAACTACTTGGACTAGACAGGTGTGTTATCCCAACCACATCCACCTCTCAGAGGACACTCCTTTCAGATTTACTATCACAGAGGATCTGTTGACACAGCACTCGTTCCCTGAATTTAAGTGCATGGATCCTCAATTTCTCTCGATCATGAAACTGATCTTTTCAGTTAGTCCTCCTATCCAGTTGAAAGCCCACTGCTTGCAAGGCTTACCTCCAAAAGCTGAAGCACTTCCAATCCTGATGCTCTTGCCAATATTCTCAGGCTTCAGAAATTCTGCTTTCCACAATACCTAGACTACTTGTTAAGGACACTGTATGTCAGTGAGTGCTATCACACCATTCCACTCTCCAATTCAAGGTTTCTCAATCTTTTCCTATGCGTATTTTTAAAGAGTTTATACAATCTTTTTCCTTCTGTTTGACAGTTGGCCCCCCCAGTGACCTCAGCCTGAGTTAAATGCTCTAAGGAACCCCCTCCCCCCCAAACCAGTGGCAACCTGCTCTCTCTTTCACCTCTCCTTCAATTAGAAAAGACATTTTTCAGTCACCTAACCAGGGCTAATCGGGGAGCTGGGCATGCTCATGATAGATCCACCAGATACGACCTTTTACAAAAACAACCTTATACTGTGTCGCCATATTCACTTTTTTTGTAAGGTCTCTTTGGAACATAACATAAATCAGGTTTTCTACCTGAAACCTCATGCCTCCAAAGAAGAGCCTTCATTTTTTTGGACATAAGGAGGGCCTTTGCCTTCTATATGAACAGGACTAAACTATGCTGCACCTTTCCTAGATGATTTGTTGACTGTGGATGGGAA
This sequence comes from Podocnemis expansa, assembly GCA_007922195.1. NCBI lineage: Eukaryota > Metazoa > Chordata > Testudines > Podocnemididae > Podocnemis > Podocnemis expansa. The sequence continues at coordinate 27,231,765 of ML681995.1, forward strand.
GAAGAGCCAACCAGTTTCGACACAGACTAAGTGGGTTTTGGGTTGCACCAATGCTTGTTATGAGAATGCTAGGTTCCATGCTTCCCTCAGGAACTGACAGCAAATTCTGTCCCCACTCAGTCCACATCAGTAGCTCAACTGAAAGATCTGTAGGTCTGCTACTTGGTCTTCTACCCATACCTTAGCCAAACACTATGCTGTTTTACCTGCTTCCATCTTTGGTGATAGTCCTTCAAAACTATGCTAGACTTACCCCCTAAGCATCCTCCTCTTCATCAAATTACTGCTTGGGAGTCTTCTACCATGAAGTACTTCATGGTAGCATATATTCAAAGAAGGAGAGGTTGCTTATCATAGCATAACTTGAATTCTTTGTAATGTCTTATCACTGTGAGTATTCTGCCTCCAACTCATCTTCCCCTTTGCTCTGGACTTAAGCTTCACAATAGAAAGGAACTGAGTGGCAGCAGGCTCATGCATTTGTATGTCTTTACTCAAAGCACAAGGCACTGTTCTGTGTTGGCCTGCAAAGGCTATTTTTCAATTTCCAGATGACCGCACAGACATATTCACATCCTACAGTGGAGGTGCCATAGGGACAAAACGTCTTAGTGAACTGAAATTACTGTAAGGTAAGTAATCCCTCCTCCTCTGCTTTGAACTGCTAATAAGCTAAGGCACAAAAGCAGCTGTGGCAGGTTAATAGAGAAGAATAATTCTGAACAGAAAATCTGTGAAAATAATGTGATATTTAGCCAGCATTATTACTACAATGTTTTCTCTTTTAAAGATGGAGGAAAGTGGTAGGAGCACGGAAGAAGTTGAAACGTCAAATGAGGGCATTCCCAGCAGCTCCCTGTTGTGTGGATCCAAAAAACAAACTGAAAGCATTATCCCCCAGTGCGGAGTGTCCTATTGCTAAGGAGAACTTAGCTAAAAGGATTATAAACCTGGGTCATGCAGGAAACCTGGGAATCTCCTGCACCAGGTAAGAGCACTGTTACGGCTAACCTGAAATCTAGTTAGTTTCAAAAAGGTAAGTTAAATATAATTTCACGTTTGCAGGCTCCCTGGCAATATAGAAGGACATAAGAAGAGCCATAGTGGGTCACACTAGTGAGCCATCTGGCTCAGTATCCTGTCTTCCAACAAGTTCCAAAGGGGCAGCCACGTTAGTCTAGTTCAGCAAAAAAAAGCAAGGAGTCCAGTGGCAGTTAAAGACTGGCAGATTTATTTATCATATGAGTTTTCGTGGGAGAAAATCCCACTTTGTCAGGTGCTTTGAAGATGGGGGGAACATAATTCTGTAAGTTTCCCCATCTTCAAAGTATCTGGCGAAGTGGGATTTTCTGCCACAAAAGCTCATGCGATAAATAAATCTATTAGTCTTTAAGTGCCACTGGATTCCTTGCTATTTTTGTCTTCTTCCATCAGTGGCCAATACCACTACCTGCTTCTTACAGAGACTAGGTACACCTCACAGCATGGTTGTATATGCTGTCCATCCTGGCTACTAGCCATTGGTCAACCCTATCCTCCATGAACTTCTCTAGTTCTTTTTTTAGAATCCTGTTATAGTCCTGACTTTCACAGCATCCTCTGGCAAAGTGTTACATGAGTTGACTGTGCAGTGTGTGAAGAAATACTTCCTTTCGTTTATTTTAAACCTGTTGCCTATTAATTTCATATAGTGACCCCTTGTTCTTATGTTATGAGGAGTAAATAACACTAATTCTTTCCCCACCAGTTATGATTTTATAGAGCTCCATCATATCCACATGCAGTTGTCTCTTTCAAGCAGAAAAAGTCCCAGTCTTATAAATCTTTCCTCATATGGAAACTGTTCCACAACCCTAATCATTTTTGTTGCTCTTCTCTGTACATTTTCAAATGCCTTTTTTTTTTTTTTTTGAGATGTATCAACCTAATCTGCACAGTATTCAAGATATAGGCTTTGTGGATTTATAAAGAAGCAATATGATGTTTTCTTTTTTTATTATCTGTTCCTTTGCTAATTATTCCCAACATTGTTAACTTTTTGGAATGTCATTGCACATTATGTGGATGTTTTTAGAGAACTGTACATGACTCTAAGATCTCTTACTTGATTGGAAATAGTTAGTTTAGACCCCATCATTTTATATGTATAGCTGGGATTATGTTTTCCCTTATATGATACTTTTCATTTACCAACACTGAACTTCCTGTACCATTTTTTTTGCGAGTCACCCAGTTTTGTGCGATCTCTTTGTAACCTTCAAAAAAAAAACAAAACAAAACAAAAAATCTGGACACTTGAGAGTGCATGAGTTTGTGCCTGACTCTTTCAATGAAATCATTTAATTTTACTCAGAAATCATGACTTATCTGTTTTGAATAGTTATATGTCATCTGCAGATTTTGTCATCTCACTGTTTACCCCTTTATGTTCAACAGTACTGCCCACAATACAGACCCCCTGGGGAACACTACTATTTACAGCTCTCCATTCTGAAAACTGGCCATTTATTTCTACCCTTTGTTTCCTGTCTTTTAACCAATGATCCAGGAGGGAACCTTCCCTCAACCATTATCCCACAACCATTTACTTTACTTAAGAGCCTTTGGTTAGGGACCTTGTCAAAGGCTTTCTGAAAAATCCTAAGTACACTATTTTCACTGGATCACACTTGTCCACATGTTGTTGACCCCTCAAAGAATTGTAGTACATTATTGAGACATGATTTCACTTTGTAAAAACCATGTTGATTCTTCCCCAAAAAGTCGTGGTCATCTATATGTCTCAGAATTCTGTTTTCTACTATAGTTTCAACCAGTGTGCCTGGAACTGAAGTCAGGCTTTACTAACCTGTATTGCTGGGATCAGCACTGGAAAGTGTTTTAAAAATTGGTGTCACACTAGCTGGTACAGAAGCCAATTTAAATGAATGGTTATATACACAGTAGTTCTGTAGTTTCACATTTTGACTTTTTAGATCTCTTGGGTGATGCCTGGTGGTTCTGGTGACTTATTATTTTTCAATTTATTAACTAGTTCCAAAGCCTTGTCTGATGACAACTCAATCTGAGACAGTGCTGAGATTTTTTTTACCTGAAAAGAATTGCTATTAAAACATGCACATCTTGTCCTGTGATGAAACATCACAAAAAAAGAAAGTGACTGTCTACATTGCAGTCTGACAGATAGAAGAAACAAACCGAAAACACAGAGGGAATTTTTCTCTGATCTTTTTCGATTGGAGTAAGTCTTTTATGTGTTCTGGCTTGCACGGTGCACAGATGAGCATTCATAGCTTTGCTAGGACTATGCAGGTTGTACAGGAGACTTGAGACCTTTGATATGTCCTGAACAAACTGCCTCTTTGTTTACAGGTTAAGGTGGCTGAGAAACAGGACAAGGCACCAAATGAACGTTCAGTACTTTTACCAGCGGTTGCTGTGGTATGTCTGCTTCACTAAAGCAACATTAGCACAATGATGCTGTGTATGTTAAAAATGTTAGTGCAAAGTGTTGAATTGCACTCAGCAGCCTTTTTAGACTAGGCCCTGTGAATGAGTATAACTAAGGGAAAACTGAGGGTGGGTAAATCATAGAAGGGTGGATTCTCCAAAATAGCAGTGCCTGGACCTGCAGAATGCAGTATCTGACTAACACTTGGAGAGTGTGTGGAGTAACGTGGGGCAGAATCTAGTGTGGCTTGTATGCTGAGATCAGTATCTGAGATGTTGGGGTCGCTGGCCTGTGACAGAAATGCAGAGAGCAATCAGATCTTCATCTTCAGTGGGCTAGGATTGTAGTTGAAATGCTGTAGACTCCTCTGTGAGAGAAAGTGATGTGAAGGTCAAACAGGGTAAAAATTGTTGTGTAGAATTGGGCAACATTTCCTTAGTTTTCAGAGGCTACTACTTTATGGTTATGTATATACCTAAAACCTTAGTTTGGACTTTCAGTCTGAACTAAGTAGTTAGAAGTTAGTTTGAATTAAGTGAGTTTGTTTTTAGTTCAAACTGACTTTTTAGTTTGAACTAAAAAAGTGCAGCTAGTTTGAACTAGAAAACCGTGCTTAGTTTGAGCTAGCACGACCACGTCATGCTAGTTCAAACTAAATTTCAAAATAAGTTAGAACTAAGCAGTTAGAAAAAATTTTTTAGTTTGAACTAGGCAAAGCCTACTGGAGACAGGGCTCAAATTTAGTCAGATTAAGGCCCCCTAATTCAAACTATTTGCTAGTGTAGACATAGCCTATGAGTTTAGTGTCTGGACACTGCTGTAGCTGTAGACCCTGTGTAGATATAAACAATGAAGAGAGAACATGTACAAGTTGAAAATCAGGATCCTTGCCAGTCTGTGTAGCTATTTTAGGAAGCCATTAGCCTGCAGCTGCAAACATCTTTAACTTAACCACATACAAGGTGGAATTCATGAACTTTATTTTTCCCCTGCATCTTTGAAAAAAAAAATTCAATATCTCTGAAACTACATCTAAAAAATGAACAAAAATAATCAAAGGCTTTCATCCTTGAGGAAAACAGAATAAACCAGAGTAGCGTTTGTAAGCATAGTGCCTTCTAAGACAAGGCAAAATAGCTAGGGAACTAGTCCTAGTTAGCAAGTGACTTTTTGAATAATCCCAAGTCATTTGTCCATTTTTCCCTAAAGCCAAAACAATTTCTCTTCTGCAGCCAGATCACTCCTAAGATTTCAGGCCGTTTGCCATGTGGCAACATTTGAAATGAGTGAGGGAGTGCAAAACGATAAATGTAGAATATTGATAGAATGATGGAATCAATTAGCTTAAAGGCTTCTTTGCTGTTTCCTGGGACCATACCATAAATTAATTCGTAGTTTTCTCAACTTTGTTTAAAAAGATGCTCATTCATTGTGTTCTCCACATCCACAGATGTCTTATGACTTTCATTCCATTGTCTGTTTCCAAGGGCAGAGGAGTCAGGCACAGCAGAGAGACAGTGGGATGTGGATGTGATCCCACAGACCAAGACAAATCTTGTGGACCAGATGCTCAGCCAGTAGTCAGTGTAGCTTTTGAAGTCACTAGTTCTGGTGGTTTACGCTGGCTGAATATGTAGTCCTTGAGGTTTAACTTTAGGCAAGCTGGTTTTGAATGTCTATTTAATTCCTTTATAGGAGGCAAAATATTTTAAGAAAGCATTTACATGAGCTCTTAATTTCATAAGACTGTAACTCATTCATTGATTCAAAGCACGTTGTCTGTGTTCAGAGCTTCAAAATGTCACAAGTACATACTACTGCACAGTCACGCTGACCTTTCAAGAATACAAGAATGGCCATAATGATTTGTCTAACCCAGCATGGTCTCTTCTGACAGTGGCCAATGTTAGGTACTTCCAAGGGTATAAATAAAGCAGTAGAAACCATCTTTTTTTAAAACCTAGTTTAGGGTGGAAAGGAAGAGTTATTAAAAAGTTCAAGATACTTAATTCTTTTTCATATACTTTTCTCTTTAAGCGATGCAGCATGGACACCACTGGATCTGCCTTCGCTGATCATTGAGCATATTCCCGTTCAGCAAGAACAGGTCTTTTGGAAGGTGCTTTTGGTGTTGCCAAGCTATGAAGGATGTCCAGCAGATGATCCCAGCCGGTAAGCAGAGGAGCTGTGTTTGCTTTCATGTCATGGAGACAGAATGAAGGTGAAGGTAACATGGTACAGTCACTGAAATGTAGATTCCCCATGTCCTGGGTAGAAAGAAAGGCAGCAAATGATAGAACAAAGGAGTTATTATGTAGCCAGCACATTAAAAGAACATTAACTTTGTGAAGTGAAGCATTTGAAATCCAGGAAATGCCAGAAATGAGGCAGTCAAGGCAACTTTAATTATGTTCTGTGTGTATGGGTTTTGCTTGTTGAGCATTACATAGGAAGTCTGTGGCAGAGTAAGGAACTCAGAACCCCAGGTCTCTTGGGTCCCAGTCCAGTGCCTTCAATCCAACAGAAGCTCATTTCTCTTTTCACAACTCTAACGCTGCCTCAGAATGAAGCATGGGTATGTGGAGCAAAGAGGAAGAACTAAGATGGCATTGGAAACCTTTATTCTGACTTTTCCTGACTGGGAATGTTTGACTTTACAACCCTGATGTTCTTTCACTGCAGTTTTCTATGATATTTCCTGTTGATTCATTAATCTGAAGGGCAGAACAGGCTGTTGTAACTCTAGTTCAGGGGTGTCAAACTCATTTGATGTGGCAGGCCAGACTTGACTTCAGAGCTTTAAAGTGATGGAAAATCCAAGAGGACCCCCTTAGCAAGCTGTTCTAGTGGTTGATTATTGAGCCTGACAAAAGCCAGGCACCAGATTGCCATGGTGACCAAAAGTAGAACTGCTAGCACCTACATAGGAGACAGTTTTGCAGAGCTTCTGGTTGATTATCATCCCTTTAAAAAAAAAAAAAAGCAAAAGGGAGGGGGAATAAAGTTGCATCTTGTATGAAAAGCTTATGTAATTTCCTACCTTTTTGAAAAAGCTAACTGTAAAAACAGAAGTTCCAGATTGTGGGATGTCAGCAACCCCATGCTGACCCCCTGAAATGGTCATCAGTGGGGATGTAAACCAGAACAGTTGGAATCACAGCATAGTCGAATAAATGATAGAAGTAATCTGGGGGGAGGAGGGAATGTTATCCCCTATGGGTATGTCCACATGCAGGTTTTAAATCGAAATAACACTGGTTGTTTTGATTTAAAAATCTTTAGGTCCAAACAACATTTCTTTATTTTGAAATAAGGAGCTCCCTTATTTTTAAATAAGGAAAATCATTTTGATATAATAAAACCTAATTTTATGTTGAAATGAGGGTTATCTCAAAACTGTGGTTTCGAAATAACCCAGTGTGGCTGTGTTATATCAGTATGACCCGCATATCAATATAACGCTTTGACCTTCATCCCACAGCGCAAAGCACCCAGGAAGGAAGCCAGCCCCCCCCCCCCCCCCCCCCCCCCGCCCCGGGGGGCGGACCCCCACCCGGGCCGGGGCGGGGGGGGGGGGGGGGGGGGGGGGCCTGCCCCCCCCCCCGGGGGGGGGGGGGGGGGGGGGGGGCGGCGGAACACCCCACCCCCAGCTTCCCCTGACAGATACCAGGCGACCAGGGCAGGGAAGCCAGTGCGCTCAGCTTCCCCGCAGTTGGCTGGGTGGCAGAGCCAGGCAGACCCACACATCTGGCTTCCCCCACACCTGGCAGCTGTGGGGGCAGGGAAGTCAGTGCACCCGGCTATCCCCCACACGTGGCGGGCAGTGGGGGCAAGGGCCAGCCAGCTGTGGGGAAGCCGGGTGCGTGGGTCTGCCTGCCCCCGCTGCCTGGCCAGCTGCGGGGAAGCCGAGCACACCAGGTTCCCTGCCCCTGCCACCCACCAGGTGCAGGGGGAAGCCAGCTGAACCAGGTTTCATACCCCCGCCGCCTGCCAGGTGCGCAGGACGCCTTTCCCTGGTATCCCTGACCCTGCCACCCTGCAAGCAGCAGAGGATGCAGGGCACCATGAATTCCTTTCCCTGCCGCCCCAGCAGTAGCGGGGTGGGGGGGCGCACTAGGTGTTCCATGTCCCACTGCCCTGCAAGGGGGGAGGTTGTGGGGTGCCTGGGGATCCTTCCCCCACCATCCACCCAGCAGCAGGGTATGCGGGATGTCTGGTGGCCCCCCCAGCCCCCCACCAGCCAGCGGCAGAGGATGCAGGGTGCGGGGGGGGGGTCCCCTGCCCTGGGGTCATTTTTTGCCTGCCTGGCTCTCCAGGTGAGAGCTAGGCAAGGTATTGTTGCCACACCTCCCAGGGAGCCCCTCTCCCATCAAACTAGCAAGTGCTGTGTCCAGACATGCTAGTTGGATTTGGGTTTTATTGATGTGGACCTATTAATCAATTTTACTTAAATCGATTAAACTATTTTTAGTTCGATTTGGTTAAATCAATTGAAGTAAAATTGATTAACTGACTGTATGTGTGGACATAGCCTATGTGGATTAATCAGGGGAAGGAGCTGTATGATGCAAAGAGTCCTTACTGCCAGTATTCCCTGTAAACTGTGTGTGCAGTGGCTGTCAGTCACCCACGCATGCATCACTGCCCGCCACATATGGCTGGCAGCTGCAGCCCCTAGCTGACCCAGAAGACACCTTCTTATGGCCAATAGGGAGCTGCATCAGGCTGGGGGAATTTAAAATCACAGATGCATGCTCAGGGCAGGAGCAACCTGTGACCAGGGAGCTCTGGCGGCTGAGAAAGGGGGAGTCCTGAGGTGGGGAGTCGGGGATAGGGAGCCGGTGGGGAAACGGGGGGTGGGGGGTCAGTGGGAAGGCACCTGGGACTCAGGGAAGCTGGGAGTCGGCCAGGTAAGTCACTTGTTGGGCAGGGAAGATGCCCGGTAGTGGAAGCTGGCGGGCAGGCAGGGAGGGTGCTCAGCTGGGGGTCGGCCAGGGAAGCTTGTGGGTGGGTGGGGAAGGTGCTCAGCCAGTGAAGCTGGCAGACAGGCAGGGAAGGCAGGTCAGGTGAACCTGGTGTTCAGCTTGTATTTGTTCAGTACATACCACAAGGTGTTTGGAAGTTGCTGTAGTATAAATATTACTCAGTAACAGGAACATCCCTATTCAGAATAAAGAACACTTAATTATTTTTGAAGTGGCAACTAGTGGGGTTTTCGTACCAATAAGTTGAGGGTAAGCAAGGGATGGAGGGCAGGCTCATTGATGATTGTTTCCAATTTTGCTGATCTTAGTATTTTTTTTTTTTTTTTTTTTTAGCAGCAGCATAATGGTTTTCAGGCATTTAACAGTTAATTTTCACAATCATAACTCCAGATTCAAGCTTTACTTTCAAGAATTTATTTTGTAGGTACCATGTCCTAACAGGTATAATTATAATCTTCTCTGAACAGTATCTTAATGAAGTTTTTTTTTTTAATTTGTGAATTAAATGGTTTCATTGTTTTTAATTGTTCCATATTAACAGTTTTTCTTAATAATAATTCACAACACCTTTGTGCCATGTAACAAATTTAGAACAATTTTTAAAAGTTGAATAGGAATTAGACAATAGAGAACTACAGGCTTATAATATAGAAGTTACTGGTGCAAGAGCTAAGGGATGTCCATAGCAACTCTTCTTGCTCATAGGATGTTGTGTTCAAACTAAGCGAGATTTTCAAACTTCTTCATTCCTGAAATAGCTGAGTACCATAGTATGAATGTAGAGAATGTGTAGCACTCTTTAAGTTCATGTGATTGCATCTTTGTTTCTTTCATGATAGATTGTTTGGTGTTATAAATCTATAAACATTCTGGCTCAATATAACTTCTAACTAAGAAGCCATTAGTGTTTGAACATTAGGTTGACCTTATTGATGCAAATCAGAGCAGGCAGTCTACAAAGTGCAACAGAGTTCTCTGTGGGGGCTTGTAAGCAGAATCCATTTCAATAAAGTAGCAGCAACATAACAGAAAAACAAATCCAGAAATTCTGTTCTGTCTATTTTCCCTTGCTATACACAACACTGTATAATTGTGCCCCTCCTTTTTCCATATTCCATTATGGACTTTGTCAGAAAAAGAAAGGAAACTCTACTTGTTCCAGTAAACACTTCCGACAAGTTGAATTTCCAACCTCTGCTAAACTGGTCATATGGGCAGCAGAATTAATAAGAATGTACGCTAAAGCCAGGGGTTTCAATAAGTTATTTGTTGATAAAAGGCTCTACAGTTTTGGGAAGTATTAAATCATAGCATCAGGATAAATTCTTAAATTAAGAAGTAGGTTTAAATGAGGATTACTGTCTGGTTCTGACTAAACTGTATGCCTGTTTTTATTCAGCTAACCTTTGACATGGTGTGACAAGGACCCAGGCACTAAATCTGCCTCTCAGGCTTCCAGTGGATTTGGCAAGTCAAAGAAAAAGATATTTCTAATCTAATTCTATTTGCTTGCTTTTTGTGTATTTACAGTCAATGTTCCCACTAAGCTGATGATGCAGCTGAGCAAGTTATGGATGCACTGAGGGAGCAGGCAGGCAGCAGGGAAGGGGACCATTGAGGGTCGGAGAACCAGCAGAGAACTTGCACAGCTGCATCTGTAAGTTGCTCATCTGCATCATCAGCTTAGAGGGAACGTTCCTTCTCCTTCGAGTGCTGCTCACATCATTCAGTTACATGTGTCTACGTGCTGCAGCGCATGGCAGCTTGGAAAATTTTTAGCATTAGCCTGTCAGGTCAGGGCGCACGGCCAACGCCCCTGCCATGCCGTGGCCGTGGCTATATAGGTGACCGTGACCGTGACCCTGACCCTCCCAGTTCCTTTTTTCCGCCATTAGCGTCAGTTTGGATCAGTGTTATCTTGCAAAACACAAGTGTCTGTCTTTTGCGCGAAACTCGGAATGCCAGGTTTCAAGCCGTGCTTAGGATGCTGCAAGGTTTTTCCGATGGATGACCCAGACAAGAAATGTCTCACTTACCTGGGTGAGTCTCAGCTCATGGCGGAGTGCTCCATTTGTCGATCCTTCAAGCGAAGGACTTGGATGGACAGGGAGCACTGTCTCCTCTTGATTTCAGGGAATGGAGCTGCTCCGCTCGAAGGCGGCCGAGCCACCAGCGCTCCGCTGGACCCTCGATCGGTCCGGGCCCAGGATCCCTGCCAATCACCGGTACCGGGCTTGAAATCTTGGCCCGCTACGGTACCGCCTCGGCACCGACTTTGCCAGTTTCCTGGCAACCTCCCAGCCTCCCCGAATAGAATACTGGCAAGGGCACTGACCTGCCAAGGGCATTCAAACCCAGCTTCGGGGCAGAAGGCGAAGAAGCGGACCGTACCGGCACCACCCCTTGCAGTACCACTGCTAAACCCAGTACCGCCATTATGCCCACTACCACTGGACCTGGCACTGTTGCCGATACCGCTGCTTCCGGTGCCATCACTTCTGGTACTTGTCAGACCCGATACCAACAAGTCCCGTGCTGGTACTGGTACCGTCACTTGCCTCTTCACCATATTCCAACCTGGTACCGTCAAGCCCAACACCAGGCCCAAGTACTGCGGCTCCGCCTCATCGCTCCTTCAAAGAACTCTTGGTACTGGACTACTGGATGTTGGGGGGGGGGGGGGAGGTCGTCCAGATCCTGCTCCAAGGGCCCCTTTCTCCCTCCCCCTCCCCTCATGGAGGAGTGCCCGAGAAAGCAACTTCAAAAGAGCTCGGTATCAGCAAGCTCCAGGGGAATTCGGCCATCGGGAGAGGTCTGTGCTCCCTCCCACGGCTTCTATGCCGATGACAAGGTCACCACACAACGAGTGGACCCTCGACTGACTAAAGGCGACGGCAGACAGCGCCTCCTTCCGTTATGCTCGATTGCCGGCGCTGGAGTCTTTGGATTTCTCTGACAACGAGCCAGACCCTGACTCTACCCAGCATAGCAGATCAAGGGCTCAATCATCCTCACCACCCAATGAGTGCCATGTCCGCCATGACGTTGACATGTCCGCCAACCACGAGGGAGATCCCCGCGTCGAGCAGGACCTCCTCTGCCGCATGGCAGCAAATCTGAAGCTGAAGCTGGGGGTGATTCAAGTGGAAGATGACTCCCGCTTCCACGCTTGCCGTAGAGCCCCTCCGGCTAAGGTCGGGGACCCTAATGTATGCCTTCCACTGGGTACTACTGAAGGTCCTTGGGGACAAGACACACATCATCCTGCTAGCACCGGACTGGCCCAGACAACACTGGTTTCCCCTCCTACAGGACATGTCCATGAGGATCTCGCTCCGCCTCCCACGGTGGGCGGGCCTCCTGACACAGGACTCGGGCTGCCTTCGGCACCCGAACCCAGGGCCCCTGCACCTGACAGCCTGGATGATCTCTGGCTCAGCGAGCAAGAGAGGTGCTGCTCGGATAGGGTTAAGAAGGTCCTGGTTGGCAGCAGAAAACTCTCCACCAGGTCTACTTACATGGCAAAATGGAACCACTTTTCCACTTGGTGCCATGACAAAGACATGGGACCCTACCTCTGCACCAATTCAGGCAACTTTTAAACTACCTTCTTGATTTAAGAGAGAAAGGCCTATTCCTGTCTTCATTGAAAGTCTACCTGTTGGCAATTTCAGCCTTTCACCAAAAAATAGATGGGGCTGCACTCTTCTCACACCACATCTGTCATAGATTCTTGAAAGGGGTGGAAAAAAATTTTCCCCACCCCCGTAAACCCACTCCTCGATGGGATTTGAATGTTGTCCTGCAGGCTCTGACGGAACCGCCTGATGAGCCGTTGAACTCAGCCACTTTGCTCGCACTGTCCTGGAAGGTGGCTTTCCTGGTAGCGATTACCTCGGCCAGAAGGGTCTCAGAGTTGCGAGCCTTGTCCTCTGAACCTCCATATATGATTTTCTTCCCAGACAAGGTGGTCCTTTCTCACCACCCCTTGTTCTTGCCCAAGGTTGCCACTCCCTTCCACATGAATCAAGAAATCTGCCTGCCAGTGTTCTATCCTGACCCCCAGGTGACAGAAAACCAGAGACAGTGGCACACCCTGCATGTGAGGAGAGCGCTCCAAAGTTATATCGAGTGCACGCGATCCTTCTGCAAGACCTCCTAATTGTTTGTGGCAGTTGCTGGATGTATGAGAGGCTTCCCAGTATCCTCTCAGTGCATCTCCAAATGGATTGTGAACTACATTAAAGGCTGCTACGGAAGGTCAAATATGCCTCTTCCAGAGACTGTGAGAGCCCACTCTACCAGAGCTCAAGCATCTTCCACGGCCTTCCTCGCCAAGGTCCCAATCCAAGAGATCTGCAGGGCCACTACATGGTTATCGATACATACCTTCACGATGCACTACGCCATTGCCCAACAGGCAAGAGATGATCCCACTGTGGGCAGAGCTGTACTCAGTGTGGGTAGACTGTAACTCCACCCACCATCCTTGGGTACGGCCAGCAGTCACCTGTAACTGAATGATGTGAGCAGCTCTCGAAGGAGAACAGTTGGTTACTCACTGTAACTGTCCTTCTTCGAGATGGGCTGCTCACATACATTTAGGTCCCTCCCACCATCCCCAGTAACGGAGTTGGCAAAGGTATATGGGACTGGGAGGGCCAGGGTCACAGTCACCTATATAGCCGTGCTTGCTTCGTGGAGGGGGCGTTGGCCGTGCGCCCTGACCTGACAGGCTAACACTAAAGACTTTGAGCTACCATGCACAGCGGCGCGTAGACACCTGTAACTGAATGTACGTGAGCAGCCCATCTCGAAGAAGGACGGTTACTGGTAAGTAACCAACCATTACCACCCAGGCAAAGCGTACGTTGTCTTTCTCAGACTTTGCAACCAACTCAGTACCGTAGTTGTATTTATTGAAAAGATATTGAGTAAGGTGTCATGTGAAATCTGGTTATTAATATAATTGTAAAGTGCATGTATTGACGTTCTATATGAAGTATTGAACTCTGTCTGTGTAGTGTAACCAGACCATATTTAAGTCCAGACTGGCTAGTCTGGATAAAGTGATAAACGAATCTCTCCCCAACAGAGAATGTAGATTTACCTATTTACATACTGTCAGTAAAAGAAGCCAGCAGGGGCTCACCTTACCCTGAACTCAAGAGACAGAGACTTAACATAGTTCCTGCAGCCCAGAGGGAGACAGACTGAATCCACAGGAGCTTTTCCTAACTTTGTGTCCATTCTTTTCTGAATGTAAGGAACAGAGAAAGACTCCATCTTTTTTTTAAAAAAGCTGGTTTATCTCTGTGATCTTCCTTTGTGATGTTGGCTGGTAAAAGCTAGAAAGGGGACTGAGTGTGTGTGAGAGAGAAACCATCTTGAACAAAGACTGTATCTATCCAGATTGTTTTAGTCTTTCATATGTGTGTTTGCTTGTAACCATTTCTGCCTTTACTTGCTATAAAGGTTAATCCATGTTCTTTTGTTAATAAACTAGTTTGCTTTCATTATAAATTCTCAGTGTGGCTTAAGTTCAGTTTAGTATGTACTTCAGAAAACTGACAGGTTGGAATGTTTCACTATCTCTGTCAAGGCAGGCAATTTAACACTTTTTCTGTGAGCGTTCAGTGAGAGCCCTTGCAAGAGGAAGATTTGCGGGTGAATTTATGGATGGAAGGGTACAGAGAAAAGCCTGCAAGGACTAATGAAGCTGGGCAAGGCCCAGGGCAAGGTTTGTGGCTGCTGGCTGTTGGGATCAGAGCTCCAGACCAAAGCTGCACAACCAGAAGATTCCCAAGTTTGCAAGGCAGATAGTGACCAAATCCCTTATGGGCCTGCGTAGGATTGTAGAATCCAAAATATGCTTTTTCAGTAGCTTATTCAACTCCTTGCTGTGCAGCAGACCAATGCTGTGAATCAGGATTCCCATTCTTTTCCTAGCTGTGTTGAAGTGGTGTTTGGTAGCTGGAGAAAACAGAGCCACACACATAGCTTTGGTATCTTCATTCTGAAAAAGAACGTGGCCACATGGTTGAGATTTGAGTCTAGTATTATAGATGCAGTTCTAGTTCCAGCTCTGCCAGGTTTGACCTTGTGCTAATTTTTAGGTACACTCTGTGAAATGGGAGGAATGATACTGGCCTGCCTCCTAATAAGGTCCTAATGAGAGTCTTTGTTTAGTCAGAGTAATAAAGTGTACCAGGCAGCAAAGGCTCTTGGGTCCCAGCACAGCACATCTGTCACTAGATGTAAGATGGTGTGGTTATCCTTGCTTGAGTGCTAACTCTGCACTCCCATTGGGGAGAACAAGTGGGGCCTACGAACAAGCTCAGGGGGGTTGGAGCTTGCTTATTTTGGAAGGAACGTTTGGAGATTTTAGTAACAAGCCTCCAAAACATTCAACTGCTCATGTACAAATAGCAATTTAAAGAGACTTGTAACACAGATAAATCTGGGTAGACTTTCCTGGAGACCCCCAGGTTATTTCTGCACTAAACTGCAAGTTGGCAATGCTACCTGTTTCCTCCTAACTTCATGGGGTTGGTCCTACTTTGAGGAGGGAGTTGAACTAGATGATGTCCTGAGGTCCTTCCAATCCTAACCTTTTATGATTAATTCACAGAAGCAGCTGAGCCATTTTGTGAGAGTGAATGAGTAAGTGTGACCCAGATACCTGACAAGGAAAGTTTTAGCCCAAATAAACAGTGACAAGTTTCTAAAGAATTTAAAATTGGGGCTTATAAGGGAAAGTAATCTCTTAACTACAGACTTGACTGCTGGGATTATCTTTAATATCAAATGAAAAAGATTGTTTCTTTTTTGTTCACAGGGTGCTAGCGGATTGGTTGAAAGCCAAATTCATGGGAGATGAAAGATCAAAGGACGTAATCTCCAACACAAAGGAAAGAGTCCAGACGCTTGCATTATTTAATTCTCTTGGTATGCAAGGAGATCGGGCTGTTTGGATCAGCTTGTGCGTAAAGGTACATTAGAGCAGTTTAAACAAACAAGGAGTCCTGTGGCACTTAAAGACTAACAAATTTATTTATCACAGAACAGTCTTTTAGCTTTGCACTGCTCCCCAACCCTATCACTTCTCTGATGCTAGGAATGCTTTACCAGAGCTATCAGTCTGTGGTGTCTTCTGCAGGCTCCTCATCACTTACAAGATCATACCAGTAAGGGACTCCCAACATTTAATTATTTTAACCTTACTCAAAGCTTTACAATCCAGTTTAGCAGAATTTCAATTTCTAGTTTTTTGCAATTCTGCTGGACAATATCAATGTTTAATCTTTAAAACTTTTTTGAAAATTTTAATCTTCACAGCAGTGGCAAAATATTGAGGCTCAGGCAATGGGAGGGTCTGACAATTCTTTAATGACTGTGGATAGTGAGACTTAAAGTTTAAGCTATATGATCATTAAAATGAAAATTGTTAGCATCATATTTCAAAGTTTGTTGACATTTATCAATACAAATCTAATCTTTCTAACCTTTTCAACTGTATGTATTACTTTTTGAACATACAATAATTGATCAAGCTTGAAGAGCCTGCAGAATTCTTGTTTGGTCTCCCTCTGCTGTTTCTTGTTCTTTTCCTTCCACCGTGTATAGTTTTGTCAGTACATCAACCCATATATTTAAGTAGCCTAATATAAAAAAATTCAGAGTCTTTGGAGTTGTAGCCGTTCCATGAGTTGTAGCAGGATTTTGACATTTGACGAAGGATGCTAATCTCAGAGTCAGGCAGGAGGCTTTTGCTTCTTTCCATGAACAAATGCTTTCATTAAAAAATGTTTTTTTTCTAAACTGTATATTTTTGAAAAATGGTTTGACTTCCCTATTGATTTTTTTATTTTTGTTTTCCCTATATTTTCCTTTCCTTTGCCTCCTTTTTCTTTTCTGTTGTAATTTTTTTCAGTCTTTTTCAAGAATTGGAAATTAGTATGTGAATGTATAGTGAGAGTGCCAAATTAAGTTTTCACTGGCAACTTTAATTCTAGGGATTCCTAGTTTTTGTGTGCTAGACTTCACAACCTGAATTTCTTATGTGAAGACTTTAGGTGGCATATATATATGATGTGCCCACCCATATTCAATGTCCTACTCATTTTTCTGTTTTGGACACAAGTGCATGTGTGTGTTGCATAAATTTCCCTGGATGAGCCTTCTGTCAGAAATGTCATTGCTGCCCTAATTTACAATATTCATTGTGTTCTTAAGTCCCTCTTGTTTGCTGTGACTGAATTGTCTCCTTTGTGTTTGAATAGGTGGCCCATGGCACCCTCAGTGACTCAGAGCTTCATGTGGCTGAGACACAGAAGGATCTGCTTGGAACTAGTGGTCTCATTCTCCTGCTGCCCCCTAGAAGGAAGAGTGAAGATGTTGCTGAGGAGGATGTTTATTGGCTTTCTGCTTTGTTGCAATTGAAGCAACTCCTTCAAGCTAAGCCTTTCCATCCAATAGTACCTCTGGTGGTCTTAGCCCCTACTTGGGGAGAAGAGGCCATGGAGAAGGATGTAGAAGAGGGTATGTGATTTTCTGTGCCTTGAAAATAACTATAATATTTAGGATTATGCCCAAAGCAGAGAATAAACAGTGAATGTGGCCCTTCACATAAACATTTGGCTTAGAGGTATAGATACAAGATGGTAGGATCCTCTGAGCTCTAACAGGAATCCAGAGAGTCTTAGTAAAGAGACTATCAAAGGAAAGGAAAATCAAATAGAATGATTTTTTTTTCCCCCAAGGATTTCAGTTTAAAATTGTAGATGGTGTGTTGATACTTACACTCAAGTTCAACACAGTGTGGGAAGAGAAGGGGCAGTTGAGTAAATCTCTGCTGTCAGTGGGAATAGGCTGAACAGGCGAATTTCATATTTTTCCTGCTTTGTCTGTATATGAGTAATGAAAAATACTGCTGTTTCAGCTGTTGTGTTTTTCTTTAAAGGTCTGATGCTCCAGGATTTGATTTCAGCTCAACTTATTTCAGACTACATTATTGTTGAGATTCCAGGTTCTATCAATGACTTGCAAGGCACCAACAGGGTAGGAGCAGTAATTCCAAGATTGAATATTCAGTAATTTATCACTAAAATCTCTACTACCTTAATTGTTTACATCTGGTGGGGAATGTTCTCTACAATATAAATAACTCTGCATTGTTAGCTGCCATTCTGAGCTTTGTTTTGAGTGTTTTTCTCCCATTGCTGAAGCTGAACTATACTGTAGCTTGTGCATAGAAAACTTAGGTCCTATTGAGCCAGCTTTTGGCTAGAGTGGAACTTTGTTTAGCATTAAGTTTCAAAACATTTTGTTCTTTTTTGAGTGTTGTCCCTGTGGGTGCTCCACATTGTGTATAGTTGCGTCCCATGCAGATCCATGGAGGTTTTTAGCAGTGGTCCTGGGGCAGCATGTACACTGACGGAGCTAGCGACAGCCTCAACATGGCTAGAAGAGCATGTGTGCCCCTCCTCCCTCAGTTCCTTTTCAGCCACTCTTAGCTGAACACAGAGTGCTAACTCTCCTTATTCACCAATAACTCCTAAAACTGAGATACAAAAACTTATCTTTAGTCATAGTTTACCTAGTTCTCCCTTCCTTTAACCCCCTTTAAAAATATTTTTTTTTCCTCTGACCCCCTAGCCTCCTATTTAGTTTAGTAGTTAGTTATGTAGCTTGTTCTTCCCTTGTCATTTGTATTTTCAAACAACACAATGTCTGGTTTTCTGGGATTCAAAAGATGTTCTACATCTAACAAAGCAATGCCAGCATCTGACGGACACTCTAATTGCATCTGTTGTTTGAGAGAATCCCATGTGTCTCAGAAATGCACTCACTGTGCTGGGCTGAGTAGCAGAGTGTGGAGAGCCAAAGAACTCCGCTTAAAACTGTACCTGCTGGAAAAATCTGTGACTCTCCTCAGATCCAGATCCAGAGAAAAACCACAGAGATGATTTACATCACAAACGGAAAACATTTTCTGCAAAGGAGACTCTGGCACCTGGAACTTGGGGGCTGTTGTCCTCATAGAAAGTCTCTGAAACATCCTACCCCTGAGGCTTTAGGTTCCTCAGGTAGCTCTTGGACCACAAGAAGTACAGGAGTAAAACCTTGAGAAGAGTTGAAGTCTCAATATAAATGCCCATCCTCCTCTAATGCAACACTAAAGAAACATTCGGTACCCACAACAGCTAAAGAGACATCCACGGCACCAAACCCAGATCTATGCTCAGACATGGCACTGACCCAGCTTCTATCAAGAAACATGTCACCTTCCTCGGCGCCATCTCCATGCTGAGTACCAATCCAATCTGCACATAAACAATCAATACTGACTCCGGCTCCATTGACACCAGTGGAGCCATCTCAAACCTTGGCAAAGGTAATCGGCCACGATGTTCAACCAACAACAGCAGCATCTCACTCACTGCCTCCATGGAAGAGAACAAGAAAACATTACTTATCTTCCCCCTGGACAATCTGAAACTTGTCATTCTCCAGCTCACAGTGTATGCTCTTCTTTTTACTCTTCACATCACAGTGACAGGGGAAGGTCTAGATTCTCTTCTGAGCATTCCTCTCCCACCAGACCCTCATATTACAGGAAATCATACACACCAGTCCAAAGGCACTCTCACCACCTTGGTCCACCATGCTGTTATCCACATTCACATTACGATAGGGAACAGAGAGACTGTGATTCTTACTTATTGTCCTCCAGACATCACTTACATTACAGCCCTACTTGTTCTTATGATAAAACGACAAACAAACCCCTACAACAGTCATCATCAAAACCATCTGAGGATGCTCAAACTATACAATCTGAAACAGACCATGATCCTCTGCCAGCGGTCCACGATTCTTTCTCATCTCCCGGTGATGTTATAATTCCCTCCGTGTTCCAGTGCTGCAGATGACCCAAAACAATTCAATGAGCTTTTCAAAAGAGTAGCTTGGCAACTGGAAATTCCACTAGAAGAAACGAATGAATCTCAACATAAACTTTTAAAGATTTAACACACAACAGCCTCCTCTAAGATTGCCATGCCTGTGGATGCTGCGCTTATGGAGCCTGCCAATATCATATAACAGACACGAGCAATTATTTCACCTGCAAATAAACACAGATATAAAATATTATATTCCACCGAAAGAAATAGAATTTCTATTTACTTATCCACCGCCTAACTCACAAGTCGTAGATGCTGCAAACCAGAGGTCCAAACAACCCAACTTCTGATCAACTCAGGATAAGGACTGGAAGAGAGTAGATCTCAGAGTAGGAGGGTTTACTCCTCTTTCATATTACTCACGAGAGTCTCAAATTATTCTGCACCCTTCTCTAATTACAGCCATTCCATCTTTGAGAACCTCACACAGATGACACCAGATATTCCAGATACTAGAAAAAGGAATAATATAAAGCAGGGGTGGCCAAACTTATGGAACTCAAGAGCCACACAAGATAATTATTAAACCTTCAGGAGCCACACTAAGGCATATAGCCATATACTTTTACCTACTAAATTGATTTGCTGGTGCTCTTCTGAGAGCCATGCTTTTTCATTCAAGAGCCGCGTGCGGCTCCCAAGCCACAGTTTGGCCACGCCTGATATAAAGCATTACGTACCGAAGGTCAGTTGGTAGCACATACCTCTATTCAGGCTGCCATAGATGTGGCTGACACTGCCACAAGGACAACTGCCTCCACAGAAGTAATGCATAGGACATCCTGGCTTCATGCTGCAGTGCTTCATAGAGATCTCCAAAACAAAATAGGAGATCTTCTGTTTGATAAGACTCACCTGTTTGTTGACAAGATGGATGAGGTGCTTCACCCAATGAAAAACTCTAGAGCTATCCTCCATACTTTAGGAATCTACACTCCCACATTCAAGAAGAAACAAACTAGATTTCAACCATATCTCTGTAAATGCCATACTCCATATCAATATCCATACCGGCCTAAAAATCATGACACCCAGCAAAAGGGCGGACAGAGACCATACACATGTAAACAACTATCTCGGTCATCCACAAATGCATGACCTTCATCTAAACTACAATTCTGATGCATTGGTTGAGGGTTTGAGATCCCTTCATCAAGTTGCAGCTATGTTCCATCAGATAGAATCAAAGGGTTGGAAGGGACCGCATGAGGTCATCTAGTCAAACCCCCTGCCAAAAAAGCAGGACCACTCCTACTAAATTATCCCAGCCAGGGTTTTGTCCAGTTGGGCCTTGAACACCTCCAAAGACGGAGATTCCACCAGCTCCCTAGGTAGCTTATTCCAGTGCTTCGCTACTCCCCTAGTTAGAAAGTTTTTCCTAATCTCCAGTCTGGACCTCCCCAGCTGTAACTTGAAACCATTGCTCCTCATTCTGTCCTCTGTTACTACCGAGAACAGTCGAGCTCCATCCTCCTTGGAGCAGCCCTTCAGGTAGTTGAAGGTTGCTATCATATTCCCACTCAGTCTCTTCTGCAGGCTAAATAAGCCTAGTTCCTTCAGTCTTTCTTCATAGGTCTTGTACTCCACCCCTTTAATCATTTTGATTGCCCTCCACTGGACTCTCTCTAATTTGTCCATGTCCTTTTTGTAATGGGGAGCCCGAAACTGGACACAGTATTCCAGATGTGGCCTCACCAGTGCAGAATAGAGGGGAATGATCACATCCCTCGATCTGCTGGCAACACTTCTTCTGATGCAGCCCAGTATGCCATTGGCCTTTTTGGCCGCAAGCGCACACTGCTGACTCATACCCAGCTTCCCATCCACCATGACTCCCAGGTCCTTTTCTTCAGTGCTGCTATTTAGCTGAATGTTCCCCAGCCTGTAGCAGTGCATGGGGTTTTTCCGTCCTAAGTGCAGGATTTTGCACTTGTCCTTGTTGAATGTCATGAGATTTCTATTGGCCCACTGCTCCAATTTGTCTAGGTCTCCCTGAATCCTGTCCCTGCCCTCCAGGGTGTCTACCATTCCCCCCCAGTTTGGTATCATCCGCAAACTTACTAAGTGTGCAGTCTGTCCCATCATCCAGATCATTAATGAAGATGTTGAACAGAACTGGCCCCAGGAGCGACCCCTGGCGCACACCACTCATTACTGGTTGCCAACTTGACATGGAGCCATTGATTCCTACATGCTGAAACTGTTGATCTAGCCAGTTATCTATCCACCTTACAGTCCATGCATCCAACCCATACTTCCTTAATTTGCCAGTGAGAAAGCTGTGGGAAACTGTATCAAAAGCCTTGCTAAAGTCGAGGTATATCACATCAACGGCTCTTCCCGCATCCACAAATCCAGTCATCTCATCATAGAAGGCAATGAGGTTGGTCAGGCATGATTTACCCTTGGTGAATCCATGCTGACTGTTCCTGATCACTTTATTTTCCTCCAAGTGTTTCAGGATGGATCCTTTGAGAAGCTGCTCCATGATTTTTCCAGGGATTGAGGTTAGGCTGACAGGTCTGTAATTCCCTGGATCCTCCTTTTTCCCTTTCTTGAAGATCGGCACTAAATTTGCTTTTTTCCAGTTCTCCGGCACCTCCCCCATTCGCCATGAGTTTTCAGAGATAATGGCCAATGGTACTGCTATCTCATGAGCCAGCTCCCTCAGCACCCTCGAATGCAGTTCATCCGGCCCCATGGACTTGTGCCCATCTAGCTTCTTTAAGTAGTCCCTAACCTGACCTTCCGTCACCAAGGGCCTATCTT
Source organism: Podocnemis expansa (assembly GCA_007922195.1). NCBI lineage: Eukaryota > Metazoa > Chordata > Testudines > Podocnemididae > Podocnemis > Podocnemis expansa. The sequence goes on from ML681995.1 coordinate 27,253,937, forward strand.
CTTCTCTCCAGTCTACCGTACCTAGTCTAGTGGGCTGGGCACTGACCCTGCCGTGAAAACTGAAGTGAAAAAAGTATTGAGCACTTCGGCTTTTTCCTCCTCCTCTGTCACGAGGATAGCTGTCCTATTCAGTAAGGGACCTACACCATCCCTGATCCTCTTCTTGTTATTGATATACTTGTAGAACCCCTTCCTATTATCCTTCACATCCCTTGCTAGCCACAACTCCATTTGTCCTTTGGCCTTTCTGATTTTTATCCCTGCAGTCCCGAGCAATGTCTTTATATGCCTCCTTAGTCATCTGTCCTAGCTTCCACTTCCTTTAAGCTTCCTTTTTATGCTTCAGCTCAGTGCAGAGCTCTCTGTTAAGCCACTCTGGGCGCCTTCCACATTTGCTGTACTTTCTCTTTATCGGAATGGTATCTTCTTGTGCCCTTAGTAGGGTTTCTTTAAAATGCAGCCAATTCTCTTGGCCACCTTTCCCCTTAAGATCAGCCTCCCAAGGGATCCTGCCCATCAGTTCCCTGAGGGAGCCAAAATCTGCTTTTCTGAAGTCCAGGGTCTGCTTTTTGCTTCTTTCTTTCTTTTCTTTAATCAGCATAGAATCATAGGGTTGGAAGGGACCCCACGAGGTCATCTAGTCCAACCCCCTGCCAAAAAAAGCAGGACCACTCCCATTAGATCATCCCAGTCAGGGTTAAACTCAATCATCTCATGGTCACTCCTACCCAGGTTGCCATTCACTTCTACTTCCCTGATCAATTCTTCTGTATTTGTGAGCAGCAGGTCGAGAAGTGCAAGGCCCCTAGTTGGTTCCTCCAGCATTTGTACCAGGAAGTTGTCCTCAACCCTCTCCAAAAACTCCCTGGATTGCCTGTGCACTGCTGTATTAGCCTCCCAGCAGATGTCAGGGTAATTGAAGTCCCCCATGAGAACCAGGGCCTGTGATCTGGAAACTTCTGCCAGTTGTCCATAGAATGCCTCATCCACCTCCTCCTCCTGATCTGGTTGTCTATAGCAGACATGCACCACGACATCCCCCTTGTTGCTCTCCCCTCTAAACTTAACCCACAGACTTTCAACTGGCTTGTTTCCACTTTCATAATGAAGCTCTGAGCAGTCATACAGCTCTTTTACGTATAGTGCTACTCCTCCCCCTCTCCTTCCCTGCCTGTTCTTCTTGAACAGTTTATACCCATCCATTGCAGAACTCTAGTCATTGAAACTATCCCACCACGTCTCTGTTATCCCAATTGTATCATAGTTCTTTGTCTGTGCCAGTACTACCAATTTTTCCTGCTTGTTTCCCAGACTCCTCGCATTTGTATATAGGCACCTAAGATACCAGGCCCATTGCCCTACTTTCCCATTTTGATTTTCAATTCTATTGTATCTACTGTCCTGCATTTTCTCTTGGTGTTGACCTCCCCCACTTGCCTCAGGTATTAGGGCTTCATTAGAGCACCTAAGATGATTATTTGATTCCCCCTGCATGTTCCAACTACCCTCTCTTCCATCCCTGGAGTTACAGCCCCAGCACCTCCGAAGTTCTGTCCCTTCCCCCTGGTCTCCCACATTGTCACTTACCTGTGGGCTTTGGTCTCCTTCCCCCTTCAGACCTAGTTTAAAGCCCTCCTCACTAGGTCAGCTAGTCGACGTCCGAATATGCTCTTCCCCTTCCTTGAAAGAAGGAGTCCATCTCTGCCTAGCAGTCCTTCTTCCTGAAACAGCAACCCATGGTCAAGGAAGCCAAAGCCCTCCTGACAACACCATCTTCGCAGCCAGGCATCTCTAGGATGCATCTGTCTTGGCTCAGGCCCCTACCCTTGACCGGAAGAATCGAGGAGAACACCACCTGTGCTCCAGACTCCTTCACCCGTGCTCCCAGAGACCTGAAGTCACCTTTGATCTGCTGAGGATCACCTCTCGCAGTATCATTGGTTCCCACATGGATGAGAAGCATGGGGTAGTAGTCAGAGGGGCGGATGATTCTCGACAGTCCCTCCGTAACGTCTTGTATGCGGGCACCTGGTAGGCAGCATACCTCTTGAGAGACCTTGTCAGGGCGACAGATGGGTGCTTCTGTCCCCCTCAGAAGTGAGTCCCCAACCACCACAACCTTATGCTTCCTCCGAGCTGCGGTGGCTGTGATCCTCGCAGCCTTGGGGGTGCATGGCCCTTTCCTCTTCCACCTCCTTCAACGTCTCTAGCACCGCATAACGATTCTTCGCCACAATGGAGGGTGGGTTGTGAGGAGGGGTGGAGCACTGTCTGCTGCCAGAGGTAACCAGCTGCCAGTGTCCTCCCCGTGCCACAGGCTCCCCATCTATCTCCAGTGTTGTGGCAGTAGTCTCTGGCACCTGGATAGTGCCCTCCGTCTTGCATGTCTCCGCATCAATGCTGTCGAGGAACTTCTCCAGGGTGTGGATACTCCTGAGCCAAGACACCTCCTCTTGTAACTCTCCCACCTGCCTCCTGAGAGATTCCACCAGCAGGCACCTGTCACATCGATTCATCTCCCCAGCCTGATCGTCAGTAACAGGGAACTGCAGGCCCCAGTTCCTGCAATTCCACACCAGGATCTGGGTAGAGATATCTATGGTCAGGATGTCTGTCTGGCTACAGGCAAAGGTAGAGGAAACAGAAGGGGCGCTGGCAGCAGTGCGGCTCCTCTTCACCATCCTGGCCTCACATACTCCTCCCCAAACTCCCTCTCAGACTCCCCTGTTCGCAAGCTCCCTCAGGTCACTCAGCCAATGGCTTTTAAAGCCTTCTCTGCCTAGGTCAGCCCTTGCCCCTCGTTAAACACACAGGGGAAGGGTGATCACAAGGCTGTTTGAGGCTGGTGCTCAAAGGTGATCAGGGAACAATGGTGCAAACAGCCCCCACCCGCAGTAGGAAACAACTAACAGAAGACAGCTGTAGGGAAAAAGTCACAAACACTCAGTTAGCAAACCCTCACCCAAGCTTCGTTCTGTCCCTTGCTGCTTCAGCTAGGGAATCGCCTTCACCTCCTTCTCTGGGCTTCACAAACTCCTTCCCTCTCAAACTCTCGTTTGCTGTCCCCTGTTCACAATTTTGAATTCCGTCAAGCCTCATACAATATCACCTCAGATAGATGGGCGTGATAATCAGTTAGGTTACTCCATTCCATTCTTTATGAAACCACCCACTCTTTCCCCTCCCCTGTCCCTTTTCAGGGACCCTCTCACATACAAATCCATCATGATGAGGTAGAATACCTGTTGAAAATAGGTGCCTTAGAGATAGTTGCCCAGTCTTATAGAGGGACTGGTTTTTGTTCCAACTACTTCGTTGTACAGAAGAAAGTGGGTGGATGGAGACCCATTCTAGAGTCAAGATTAAGTAAATATGTCAGATGTCAAAGATTCAAAACAGTTACCCTCCCTCAAATCATTCCAGCATTGCAACCTGGTGACTGGTTCTCAATCTTTGAGCTAAAATATTCTTCCCACATGTGCTTTCTGAGGTTTATGGTTACAGATAAACACTATCAGTACAAAGTCCTACGGTTCAGTCTCTCAACAGCTCCAAGAGTGTTTTCCAAGATATTAGCTGTTGTTACTGCATAGCTGTGCACTCTGGGTATCACGATTTACCACTACCTAGATGACTTCTTTAATAACAGTCCAATCAGAGAACTCCACTCTCCGTGCTATCGACATAACTACAAGTGTCTTCCATCAGATCAGCCTCAAAATAAATGTTGAAAAATCCACTCTGACTCCCACACAAGAACTAGAGTTCACTGGAGCCACTTTACATTCCACCATAGCAAAGGCCACCTTACTCACATCCATCCTCAAGCTTATAGCTTAGATCCAGATCTCACTGTTAGTCACCATACAAACAGTCTTGCAACTTTTGGGTCACATGGTGGCCACTACTTTGGTTGTTCTCCATGCCAGACTGCACAGGAGAGCCACACAAATTTGGCTGTCCCAAGACTGTAAACCAAATAAACACAGCTTGCACAAGCACCTTTCCCTTTCACCCACCATGAAAGATTCACTAATATGGTGGACCATTCAGCTCAACTTAATGTCTGGAATCTCATTCATCCACATCAGCCAAACATGATGATAACTACCAATGCCTCATTCCTCAGCTGGGGCATGCACCTCAACGATATCACTGTACAAGGCAGATGGAGAAAAACAGAGTCCATGCTACACATAAACATCCTGGAACTCAAAGCAGTCTGTTATGCATTCCAGCATTTTTTGCTGACCCTCAAGAACAATACAGTGGACGGTGGCATGCATGTTTTATATAAACTGCCAAGGGGGAGCACATTCCCCATCTCTACGTGCAGAGACTGTCAGGCTGGAATTGTTGTATATGCCATTCCATTCTTATGTCAGCAGTGTACCTTCCAGGAATTCAAAACATAATAGCGGACACTCCAGACACACACAAATGGCAAATGAAAGACAATGTTCTACATGACATCTTTCTCCATTGGGGCTCTCCGATCATCGTCCTCTTCATCACATGCAACAACAAGAAATGCCAATTATTCTGCACCAGAGCAGGCAAAGGTACAGAGCAGGCAAAGGTACCAGATCATTGAGTGATGCCTTCCTCATCAGCTGGTCTCCAGAGCTCTTATATGCATTCCTGTCCATTCCACTAATCCCGAGAGTGATCCAGAAGATCAAAATAGATCAAGCCCATGTCATTCTAGTAGCACCAGCCTGGCCCAGATAGCTCTGGTTTTCTCACCTCCTAGAGCTGTCTAGATACACACCAATACTCTTACCACAGACAGTCAATCTCCTTTTTCAGCACCACAGCCAATCTTGCCACCCAGAAATTCACAAACTACACTTAACGGCCTTGTACCTAACTGGTTTCAGCAAACAGACCTAGAGTGCTCCAGACTGGTCCAACACATCCTACTAAAAAAATGACTGTTAGAACATCTTAACTTACAAAAATGGCACCACTTCCGTTACTGGTGCACTGGGAAACAGATCAATCCATTGTCTGCATCCATCCCAGACATTCTTGATTACCTGATGGAGTTAAAATAAAAAGGATTATCTAACAACTCCATTAGAGTACATCTTGTGGCAATCTCAACTTTTCATGGACCCGTATGAGATTCCTCACTGTTCAGTCATTCCACTGTTAAGATATTCCTCATGGGCCTGCAAAAGCTATATCTGAATATTCAAAACCAGCGGTTCCTTGGAATCTTAACATTGTACTACACCCCCTTATGAGAGCACTGTTCAAACCCATGTCAGTGTTTCCTATTCTGTCTTTCTATGAAGGTTTCCTTTCTGGTCACTATAATGTCCACAAGGTGCGTGGGTGAAATCAATGCACTTCGAGCCCAACCCACCATATACAACCTTTCACAGGGAGAAGGTCACTTTATGCCCTGATCCCAAATTTCTTCCTAAAGTGGTATTGGACTTCCATGTGAACCAGCCTATTCACCATCCAATTTTCTATCCTAAACTGCACGCTTCAGCACAAGAGGCATATCTACACACACTGTAAGTTAGAAGATCTCTAGCTTTTTATCTAGAAAGGACCTAACCATTCAGGAAATCCTCTAGGCTCTTGCTGAATGTTCAAAAGGGAATCCTATCTCCAACTAAAGATGGTCTAACTGGATAAAAACATGTATTTAGACATGCTGTAAGCTAAGTAATTTTCAACTCCCTCCAGGAGTGCATAGCCATTCAACCAGGGCCTTATCAACAAGTACGGTCTTTCTCAAGAACGTTGCATTTCTTGACATCTGCAAAGCAGCTACCTGGTCCAATCCAAATACTTTCACTACACACTATGCAATTAACTTACCGTTGGCTAACAATGCAAAAATTGGCAGGGCAGTACGCTCATCTTTTCACCAAAGTCCCTCTGCCAACTCTTAAAAGAACTCCTGCTCAGTCACCTAATGTGGATCACACACAGGAGCAACATTTGAAGAAGAAGAAACGGTTGCTCACCTGTAATTATTGGTGTTCTTTGAGATGTGTGTCCCCACGCATGCTCCACTACCCTCTCTCCTCCCCTCTACTTCGGAGTTCAGTACAAGTCTCTGCGGTAGCAAAGGAACTGAGAGGGGAGGGACGCATGCGTGCTTGAGGTGTGTTGAGGCTGTTGTGAGCTTGGTCAGTGCGTGCTGCCCCAGGACCACTGCTCAAAGATCTCTGTGGGTCAGCGTGGGATGCGACTGTATACCTAATGTGGAGCACCCAGGAGGATACACATCTAGAAGAACACTAGTTACTACAGGGTAGCAACTTTTCCCTCTTTAAAATTTTAGCAAAATAGCAAGTTTTCAGCTACGGCTCCAACCCAATTTACCCCTGCTCCCACATTTCACCCATCCACCGTTACTCCTACTTGTTTTCCATGGATGGTCTGGAGAGCCACACCATTGATGACATGAAACTGGGGTCTTCAGTTGCCAGATAGTATGCAAGGTGTCCAGCGTATATGAGTTACGGGGCATGTCTTTGCTATTTCACTGAAGAGTGTTAGGGTGGATTAAGGGCAGACTTTTGAATCATAGAACTTAGGTCTGGCAGGGACCTCGAGGGTCATCTAGTTAAGTCCCCTGCACTCAAAGCAGGACAAAGGATTATCTAAACCATTCTTGGCAGGTGTTTGTTTAACCTGCTCTTAAAAACCTTCAGTAATGACAATTCTGCAACTTTCCTAGGCACTTCATTCCAGTGCTTAACTGCCCTGACAGTTAAGCAGTTTTACTAATGTCCAACCTAAATTGCCCTTGCTGCAATTTATGCCCATTGTGTCTTGTCCTACCCTCAGAGGTGAATGACAACAATTTTTCTCCCTTCTCTTTGTACCAGTCTTTTATGTCCTTGGAAATTGTTGTCATGTCTCCTCAGCTTTCTCTTAGGATCTGGATCGTGTGCCAGAAAGGATCCTAGTGCGTATCAGCAGGCCATGCTCAGCTCATTGCTCTGTGTATTCTGTTTGCCTTCCAATACCCACTATACTGAGTGGGGTGTGGGGATGCTTTTGTCTTCCTCTCCACACAGAGAAGGGGGAAGTAGGGTAGGTATAGGTTCTGGCCTGGCAGCTTCTGTGAGAGATGTACCCAGTACATCTCCTTGTCTTCTAGGCTGCATTTTACATAGACTGATTGTAGAAGGAACCGTGAGGACCGTCTAGTCCAACTTCCTCTATAACACAAGCCAGAGGATGCCGCTCAGTGTTTTCTGCATGAAGCCAAGGAACTTGTGATTGAGCTAGAGCGTATCTTTACTCCAAGGGACAGAGAATCTGCCACAATCTTGGATGATCTCTCCCAATGGCTAAATTATCTTTTTGTTACATTGTACCTCTATTTACATTGTGAATTTGGCTGAGTTCAACTTCCAGCCATTGGCTCTCGTAATGCTTTTGTCTTCTAGAGCCCTCTGCTATCAGATAGCTCCTTTCTTTGTGGGGAATTACAGATTAATTCAGGCACTAGAAGTGAGGCTTGGTGAGCCATGCTGCCTGGAAGGCAGAGTGCAAAACTCCATTCTGTAAGTCATCAGCTGGGAATAGTTCCAATGGGTTCCATGCCAACACTTGTTTTCATCTCTGAGCCATGATGAGCTTGTGTGGGATGGAGTTTCATAAGGGTAGAGTAAATTAGTGGTGTCATTAAATTTATTAGTTGCTTCTTTGAACTCCCTGTTTCCGCTGTGGGATTTGTTCACATTGTATCCTGGGATAAGAAGGTTCTGACCTGTTAAACCACAGGGACTGCAGGAATAAGCCTTTAGTGTCATTAGTTAATACTGAATAGAGTTTCTGGAATGGCCTGCTGACTTGTTTGTTCTGTAAATGTTTGTGCTGTAGCTCTCTGAGGCAGTGCAATGGCTACTCTCCCAGTGTCCCAGCTTCCTACAGCTCGGCTGTCAGACCCTTCAGCAGTTCATCGAGGATGGGGTTAGCCGTGAATTCAGTGAGCGCTTCTATCATGACTGCAGGGAGAGACGTTTGGCTGGCTTGCCCTCCCAAGAGCCTGGTGCTATCATTGAGCTGTACAACAGCGTACTGCAATTCTTGTCTGCGGTGGTTTCCTCAGAACAGCTTTGTGACAGGTCCTGGCCTGTCACTGAGTTCGTGGAGCCTGGTGGGAACAGACTGCTTCCCCACCTCCAGTGGAACACAGTGGATCACCTGAGCTGGCTGAAGAAAGCAGTGCTGTCCTTCCAAATCCCATACATGGACCTTCCTCCTCAAGGGGGTATGTAGCTCATGCTGGATCCCATGATACTTTAGTGTCAGGATATGAAGTCTCTCCTTATGGCAACAAATTTCTCTCTCATTATATTTAAAAAGTGCTTCAGCCTTTTCATATCAGTCTAGCCAGAAATCTTGTGGTTTGTTCTGTAGCACATATGTCCCCCGCATTATGCATTGTAGGAGTGTGTGGCTGTCCCTCTGTATCAGTCTCAGAGGGAGACCGCACCCCGTCACTACTCTGTACCTAGAAAGGCACTCTGCGCAGGAGAATTAGCAGCCCAGGGGCTCTGACCCTCCAGCAGGGGAGCACACCAAACAGTCTAGGGGCTCTGGTTCCCAAATGTGGCAGAGCTGAAGGTGGAGAAGCTGCAACCCCAGGGCCAGGTTTGACAGCAAGGATGGGGAAGGCAAGCCCATTCTGCGCCACTGCATCCCAGCCCAGGGCACTACCAATGGTGTATGGTTCCGCTGTTGGGTCAGAACGGGTTTCCCAGAGCGTGCTGACTAGGCTTCAGGCTATTGTCTGGTTTCCCTGGGCTCCTTCCTACACTCCCATTGGGGTACACCTGTATCTCAGGATGTTCCTCCATCTCCGTGGGGTACACTGCCATTGGCAGTCCCAGCAGCAACTTGGTGTCCAGCTCAGCTGGCAGCTCTGGTGATCCCAATGAGTCCCTCAGCATGGTTGGGGTCACCTTCTGGTTCCAGCGACAGCAGCGAATAGGAAGTATCTGTCTTCCTCAGCAACTCTAGCATGACTGAGCTGTGGGGCCCCTTTATATATTTCCTGCACCACTCTTCTGCTTCAAGCAGGGTTGGTAAGGCCATCGTGGCTTTAGACACTGGCAGCAAGCAATGGGTCCTCCCTGTCAGTGTCAGGGAGGTCACGCCCGCTCACTACATGTACTTCAGTTTGATCATGATCTTTGCTCATACAAGGCCTAGTCCCTGAGGGAAGGGATTGCAGTAGGTTCAGGCTGAGGTGTATCAGCAGGGCTCCCATGCAGTGTGGTGGACGGCCTTTGCTGTTCTTCCCTGACTGTAATACCAAGTGCAAACGGTTAGTCTGTGGAAGTGATAAGAGCCATGTGCTGTTTTTTCAGCTCCCTGGCGTCCGGTCTGTACCATGATTTTCCAGTATGTGTCCCAGATCTGCAGCTCTCTCCAGACCCAACCAATCCTCCAGTCTCGAGTGGAGAGTCTGCTGAGCAGAACCTACTGCAGATGGTGGGGCAGCCGGTCTGCCAGCTCAAGACAAGGTGGACCTGCGGTTGATGAGATCCCTTGGGATGAGATCTTGGCACTGTGTATTGATCATAAACTGAGAGACTGGAAACCCCCTCGGCAGCCTGTCACACCAGGTATTTGTTGTTCTTAAGATGGGCTGCTTTGTGTCATTGCTACACATGCACTTGTTATGGGCCTATCTCCAGGGTATCTGAAGGCAGAGAGTGGTACTAGCTGAGCACGTTGTCCATGAGGGCTCTCAGCAGTGGGGTGCTTTTGCCGCAAACCCCTTTGCCAGCTATGGAAGTTGCCTCTCATCCATATTACTCATCCTGGGCCTGCAGCAGGCAAGAACTCTGCCTGGCATTGCTTCTCTTTTCATAGAAGAATATGGCAAAAACTAATCCCATCTGGCACATCCAGTTAAGCTAAAGGCCACTTTTGGCCTCACCCATAAATTTAGCTCTGTTCAAATCACTGAAGTTCCATGCACATATCTGAGGATAGAATTGGTCCCAAAGGTTGAAATTGCCCAGCATTCTGCCCAGTGACATTGCTTAGCTTGTGCTCAGACCTATTGCCGGTGACCATTCATCTACTTTTGCATCCTGAAATCTGTCCTGTGGGCTCAGGCATGGAGGATGTGCTCCAAGAATTAATGATGGGTGTCTAATAGCACACCCTTAGAATTAGTGGTTAGTATCAGTTTTTTACCATAGTCCATCAAATAGAAGTATAGGACAGCGTGGTAAGTGAAATTCAGAAAAACAAAATCCTTGGCCTTCTGTGGTGAGCCTAGATGTGAATATTCTCCCTGAAAGATGTACAGACTTGCAAGTAGAGCAGGCTTGAGAGAACTAATTACTACTTTGGAGGGTGCCCAAGAGCACACTACTGACACATCTCAACCTAAGGCTTAAAACAGGTGGGTAAGCTCAGTTGATGGAGGGCACTGATGATGGGACCGTTGATAATGTAAGATCAGTTGAGTGAGTTCAATTGAGCATCAGTAAAGACGTGCTCGACCAAACCTGAAAGTAGCCGGAGGCTGAACTATTAAGTCTTACCTGGCATGTAGCATAGCACTGAGTCGAAGGGAGGTCATTTCCTGTCCATCCAGTGCAGTGGGGATCCTGTGCTAAGTAGGCATTAAGAAGTTGAAAGGAGATACGCTTATTACTGCATATATCTTGCACATCTCCTTCAACTGCTGCTGCTATCCACAGCAAGTGTAGACCTGGCCTTAGGTTTTACAGGTTTGTCCAAAACTGCTACTGTGAAGAAGCACTGTGCGGAGAGGAGTTGAGGCACAAATCTCCTCAGGCCAACCTTCTGTCAGAGAAATTACAGATGATTTCAATGTAAATCGTGTTTTCTCTATAGGAGATGTCAGGCTTGGTTTCAGTGCAGAAAGTCTCTGTTGCTGAGCATTGATCATTGCATACTGCAGGGCTGAGCACACTGAGGTGCTAAAAATGAAGATAAAACAGTACTTTACAGTAGTTCCCAACAGTCTGACCTGCAGTTTTCTGGATATTGATTCAGCCCCAAGAAGAACACTACTGCAAGTTCTGTCTGTTCAACAGATCTAACTCCTTGACGTCCTCAGAACTTGACGCACAATCCCCTTGGGCTATGTTTTAATGTTGAATTTGGTTCTCTTGAAGTTGAAAAACTGTATTGAGCCTGACTTGGTATTTAATATTTGTTCATTTATAGAAGCAGTGAGTGAAGATGGCCAGATATATGTCTATTTCTTTAAGGAACATTTGAAAACCTTCAGTCTTCCTTTTTCATGGGAGCAGGCCAGACTGCAAACTCAGAAAGAGATCCAGCAGAAAGATGCAAGGCAAGATTTTTTTTTTTTTTAAATTGCCGTGATGAATAGCATGATTATACCTGCATAAATTGCACAGATATAAGCCATTTGAGAAGGTGCTATGCTAGCTAGGGAGTTGCACAGGGTCTTTATGCTCACATGGAGTGGGTTTTTGATTTTTCCAATGCTCTACATATCTGTATCAGAAAAATAGATACTTTCTTTGGAGTGACCTACTACATTGCAACAATATCTGGAGGTCAGAGAGCAAACTTGATGGGCTTTTCCAAAGCTTCTGTCATGTCTTATGGTCAAATAGATTGAAGCATTTAACTCTTACAAAATGTGAAATGATTTACTTCTGGCTACACAAAACACAGAGGAAGATAATGTTAAATGGGGGGGGGGTTAGTGACAGCATATACCAGGTGATAACTTTGACAGAGTCCTAATGGCATGTAATGTCATTACAACAGTGAGTTGTATCCGGTTTCAGTATCCATTACATGTCTTTCACCAGCTGTGCTGAGCATAAAGAAACAGTCTGTCTATCTTCTCTATCAAACTAAGTACAAGTTGTGTCTTGTGGCACCATAGCTTTTGGGCCTATTAAAATAGGCTTTTGGGTGACTTTTAATGAAGTCTTGGAAGGTAGGTCCTATTGCACTGTATGTCAGCTATTCACATCCCTTATTTAAATGCATTTCCCAGCAGTACAGTTCCAGAGGTCAGTTCCCTGCTTGCAGGGTGGTCCTTTGATTTGTATTAAAAAAAGAAGCAGAAAAAGAAGAGCCAGAAGATCTGCTGGCAGGAGGAACTGTGTCAGGGCATTAGAGCTGGAATGTGGGGAGGGTGGCACTCCACTGGAGGAGCAAGCCCTTGGCAACCTCACCACCATCCTGCTGGATCCAGAAGGGACAGATGGAAGCTGGTGGGTAGTGCTTCTTGTCAGAGCCCTAGCTGCCATCATGCGTGGCCTACAATATAAAGTTAGGGTGACAACAGCACGGTTGTGCATGTGTTTATGCTTAAATTTGTCTCTTGCTGATGTAAGTGCCCCATTATGCTGACATAGGAACAGTACCTTCCTGACCAGCATAAAGCCACAGTTGATGTACTGTGGCCAGGGCAATGTGAGTATAGACACTGTTACCTATGTCAGTGTTAGTGCCCTACACTGACCGCTCTGGATGCCATTATGAGCTCCATTGCACAGGGGCCATGTAGACCAAACGGGTTCACTCCCATCTCTCATCATTTAAAGCCCTGCAGATTTTTTGAAATTCCTTTTCCTCATTGCCTAGGTTGGCAAGCACACTGAGCAGATCTTCTTTGTTGAGTTCAACTGCCCAGCTAATCATGCTGGTTACATGACATAGGCTCACTCCTGCCTGGCGTAGACAGGAGATGTTGGCTCTCCTTGGCCTGTCGGGAGAAGAGGCTATGCAGGAATAGCTCTGAACCAGCTGTAGAAATATTGACAGCTATGAGCAGATCACTTGGAATGTAGCAAAAGGAGTGTGATGGGGCAGCAGTTTTCTGAGAGAGCCTAGGAGCTGCAGCAGGCCTACCAGATGGCCGAGGAAGCCATCAGTTGGTCTGGGGTGGAGTTGTAGACATGTCATATTTGGTAGAGACTCCATCAACACTAGCCCACAGCATCGTGGATACCTCCAGGGAGCTGATATCATGGGCCCTCCTGTGAACAGCCAGGAGGATGAGGTAGCGACAAGGTAGAGGAGGAGTGTGTGGGACAAGTGACCAGGAGATCCAACCGTGGAGCAAGCAACGACATGTTTTTGACTGCAGATAGTCCTGCCAGCTGAGCCTGGGTGAGGCTGATGCAAATGAAGTAGCTGCATAAATTCCACCCACATCTTGAATTAGTTCTCACTATGTCCCCCAGCCATCTGTCTTCCAGGGAACTGTTGTGTTTCCACTGATTCAGGGGTCTTGTGGCTCTCCCAAGAGTCCACAAATGTGGATCCTGAGTTTGCAGTGCTCGTGATATTGGTGCAGAGGTGTACAGGCTCCTTGTATCCATCAAAGATAATGGGCAGTGAGGAGAGCTACATGGGTTTGTGGCATTCTGAGTAAAGAGTGAAAAATTATGGGAAACTGACAACATTATGGGATGGAGACAGTTGCAAACTGGGAAGCTGATTCCGTGTTGCCAGTAACCCCAGTGTGACTCATTTAGGCCCCATCATGCAATGCTAAAACTTTCTCAAAGACAGTGTGAATGGTGGTGAGTTGCCCGCTGAGGTACCTGCCCCTGGTGCACTGCATGCTGCATTGCCACAAGCATTCTATGCAAATAAGTGTCCTACTGATACAAGGAGCCAAGTGTGCATGTGCACAAACTGCATAATAGTGGCTGTATGCCTCAGAGTCCAAGCAGCATGCTCTGTCTCAGGTATTTTTCCTTTTGGTGAAACTCATTCCTGTGAGATGCTCACAAACTCTTTGCTCCGCTCAAATCCCATGCACATCTTATTTTTGAGGCCTAAGTGGCATATAAATGGTGCAGTAGCATCATATTAAACCTTCTTACAAGGGGATTTCACCGCAGTGCATATGGTTAGTTCTCAGTTCCAGCCAGCAGGAATATAGTGACTTTGGGCTTTCCTTCCTCCCACCCTCTAAAATATTTTCCTCTTCCAGGCCAATGTTACAGTCTCCTCCATTATTTGCAAAACATGATCCCATTTTGCTGCCTCAAATGGAGCATGTGATGGGCCTGGAGGCTCAGGAAAGGAAGCTTGCCAGTGAAGCAGATCTAATGCATGTGGCCTCGGCCCAGGAGTTCCTCCCAGAGCACCTGGCTGCCCAGCTGGAGCTGGAAAGAAGAGAGAACAAGAGGTGAGTGACAGGAACAGCTACACAGACCCTTTTCTTGCAAATTATTGCCAACTTTGCAGGGTGCTGGCATTCATGAACATGGTTTTGGCTTCTGTATTGTATGTAGTTGAGGTTCGGTGGCTTCCTTGAGGAGCCCAGATTGTCTCTGTCAACCTCCTGTCCTTTGCCTAAAATTTCTGTATTCCTCGTGCCCCTCCCAACCCCCTCTGGCCACACACGAATATTTTGCTCCTCAGGGGCTAGTTCTAGGGACAGGCAAACAGACCCTGAGCACCACCTTATCAAGGGTCCTTAGGAGGTAGGTACCAAATACGTTTTCTACTCTGTCTGGCAAGACGGCCAGGGCTGTTCGTGATCAGAAACTTGGATGGCATTAAAGCTTGTTTTGTGAGCATCTGTTCTAACATCAGATGTTCTTCAGTAAGATTGCTTGACCCAGTCTCTGTGAGTCAGTATCAGGAAGGAAACCAAAGAAAACACAGTTCCTTCATCTGCTGTCACAGACAAGTCAAAATTCTGCTCTTACTTTATTGGTTTCCAGCAATTCCCATTGGACTACTTTTCCAAAAGTGTGCACTTACTAGTCTAAAGCACATAAAAATACAAGAGGTTATTGGAGTACCCCACACTATTAGTTCCAACCCCTCTAAGTCTGAGGCAGCCTTTGGGCAATTCACTCAGAGATTTCCAGATGGTTGGGCCTTCCATCTGTGCCTGGAGATCTCCCTGACCCACTCACAGTTCCCTGTTTGTAGCACACAAATTCCCTCCTCTTTCTAATCACTGTCTGTAAACCAAGAGGTCAGAGCATCTCTCTGAACCTCATCAAACAGGACCAGGGTCTCTGTAACTTGGATGAATGCATGCAGAGATGCCCCAACTGAAGATGTTTCGGATTGCTAGGAACAAACCATCACTTATTACAATCAGACCTGAATGAGTCTGATTAGTTAATTTTGGGAGAAGGTCATGTAGTTTGGAATCCAACAAGCTACAGATTCTCTTTCTTCATGCTGTAGTTTTCAGGAGCCATCTGTTAGTTTTAAAGTTCCTTTGAAAAAATTGCCTACCGTATATCATTGCCTATAAGCCAAAAATTTTGTGCTTGAAAATAGGCACTTGGCTTATACTCGAGAGAATACGGTAGACAGCCCCAGCCAGGAGTTTCCCAGACCATGCGGCAGGCTGGAGCCCCAGTGTTGCCGGGCGGCCATTTTAGGCAGTCGGGCGGGACTGGGGCTGGAGTGAGGAGGGGACCCCGGCGTCTGGAGCGGCCACGTAAGGGAGCCTGGGGGGATGGGGTGGCCTGGACATGGGGAGGGGGGATTAAGGAAGGCCAGGGAAGCAGCGGCAGGGAGTTAGGGGTGGGGGAGGGGATTGGGGAGTTGGGGAAAATGATGGGATGGCCGGGAGGGTTTGGGGGAGGGTTCAGGGAGGCCAGGGAAGCAGTGGCAGGGCTTGGGCATTTTGGGGGGGGGGGGGGGGGATCGGGAAGTCCGGGAAAGCGGCAGGAGGACCAAGGGTTTTGGGGAGGCCGGGGAAGCAGCGACAGGGACTGGGGATTGGGGGGGGAGGGTGCCTGGCAGGCTGGGAAGAGCAGCAGCAGGGGTTGGGGGGTGACGGGGCAAGGGTGTCGGGGACCAGGGGAGCAGCAGCAGGGAACTGAGAAGGGAGTAGGGAGGTGGCAGTGAAGAGCCAGGGGGGCAACAGCAGGAAACTGAGAAGTGGCGAGGAGGCAAACCAGGTAGATAAAGATGGGGGGGGGGGGGGGGGGGGGGGGGGGGTGGGTGGGGGTGGGGGGGGGGGGGGGGGGGGGGG